>OZ059906.1:6219900-6509900 GCA_964057215.1 Oscheius myriophilus
TAAGTTTTTCATTAAACATTCAAGTGTTGGAAAAAATTTTTAAAAGTAGAATTTTTTTTCGAACCTGTTAAGAATTTTAATGTTTTAGTTCAGTGATATGAATTTCCTTTAGAAAAGGAAAACAGCTTTATCTCATTGCATTCAGTAATTTTGTGTCTTTTCTAAAACAAACATTAAATGTTCAAATGAAAGTAACTTTTTTTTTTAAATTTACAAAAAGATAAAATAATTCTGATTTGGCTTCTTTTTCTGTCTCCCCATATGCGGTAATTTCACTTTGTTTTGTTTTTCTCAAGTGGCGAAAGATTAGCATCGGCACATTTTTTTTTTCGAACGGCCGGCGGTCGAAAGCGGACAAAGAACCATAAAACACCATGAGCGATCTGACTTCAGCACGCGCAGCCACAATTTGCCCCGTTTTTCTCCCACAAACCTCATTTTCTTTTTAATTTTTGAAATTAATCAATGCTTTTTCAGGCAGAAACATATATTTTCTTGCTTTTCTACATTGTTACAATTTGAAACATGGAGTTTTCGTTTTACGAAAAAACGGTAAGCACATTAAAAACAGAGATAAAAAAACAGATAGACAAGCAGCCATGGGCTACTTTTTTCATTAAAATTTTCATTTTTAAACAAATTACAAAGTCGCAAAATGATTTTTATATATAATATTTTATATATAATTTCGCATAATTTTGGCCAAATGTAACAAAATTTCGATCGAAACGCGGTGACTTTTGAAGGCCAACAAACCCAAAAATCGGATATTTCTAAAAACTTCTTATTAAAAATTCAATTTTTAACAAATTACTTTGTCGCACTCAAACCCGCCCCCCTCCCCATTTTCGGCCCGTCTAAGACAACATGATAAAAGAGAGAACAATTTTTCAGATTTCAGGCAGAAGAAAGGAAAATTTTCTACTTTTGCATGATGTTTTTGATCACCGAGCGCGCAATCTTTTGCGACACAGGTAAACTATTTTGCAAGTCCCAAAAAAAACAATTTCTTTTCAGGCAGCATCTTTGTGTGTGATTGTGAAGTGTAAAGGGGTGACACTCGATTCGGAAGTTTATCATTGGGTGAGTTAAAATGGTTTTTTTGTTTTTGTTGTTTGTAAAGTTCGAATTGAAATTTTAGTGCCTAAGGCAAGATTTCACGCCATCCATCACCCCGCAGACACCACCGGGAGTCGAGGATTTCAAACTATTTCTACTCAACATCTTTGGATGAAGAGTCAGCCGTGAGAAGTCCTTGTTCGTGCCTGATTTTTTGATTTCAGCCAATCCTTCGAACGAAGAAATAAGAGCAAGTACAGGGAAATTTGTTGATTTTAATAAAAATGTAACATACACTGTATGATTTTCTTAATGGCTTCCATTAATCATAACAACATATTTTCAGGGCTTGTAGAATGTTAGATAAACAATTCTGACCCTTTTTGCCTCAAATGCAATTCTCGTTTGCAATTTTTCCCTTGATTCATTGTTTTAGTGAAAACTATAATTTTCTTAAAACTATAATTGTTCGTTCACTAGAAGACGGCCTAATTTACAACTGGCGCTAATGTTTGAGCACTGTACATACACATACACACGGTTTATTCTCTAGGGCTGTTCCCTGAACCGCCAGAATGAATCACTGCTGTCGACTTCAATCCCACGAAGTTGACTTGGTTGTTCCCATACTCCTTTGATTCGGCTCCAAATGCCTCCTGACCAAGTTGCTGGTACAGCTCTCCTTGGGGGAAGCAGCTTCTTCTCATGGTCCTGGGACGATCGGGGAACTGTAGACGACTTCGGTGATCCATTTGGTTGGAGCTACGTCCTCACGGGGCTCCACTCCGGCTTGAGGACGGGCAATCCAGGCCCCGTTGGGAGAGCGGCAAAGGGACCGACCGCACGGCCGCGCGAGACGCAGGAAAGTCCTGTACGTAGGGATTATTATACTTTTTGTTATTACATTGATTATTCAACCAACGGTAGCAGCTAAATTGACAGAAGTAGCAAGCGAAGTGAGCATATTTGCAAAAATACCGTGCATTTATACTACGTATCCTACGAACGGGCAAGGATTTGGACAATTTAGCATCTTGAAACTTTTTGAATTTCGCTCAAGAAATTTATTTTATTAACTGGATTTTTTGTTGCGTTTATTTAAACTTCGAAAGCAATTAATTGACAAGAAAAATTTCCGAAAAAACCGGTGAATCATATTTTCGGCCATCCCATTCTTTGAGGTAGAGCCAACTCCATGACAATTTGTTTCTACCTCAAAATTCATTTTTGGCTGTTTTAGCTCAACATCAATTGATTTGACTTCGCATTTAGTAAAGAAATCGTGTTTTAGCACAGGCGCAAAGCAAATTTCAATAGGGGCCGCTCCTTTTTGAACAAAATAATTATCCTAATCACAAGAGCTTTAGCCTTTTTTGCCCAAAGTGGGGATCGCAAGGAATAAATTCAAAGACTTGTCTAAACAGTCATAAATATAATTCAAGTCATACTGCAAAGTTACAGATGGAAAAATGACGAAATCATCATTTTGCACAAACATGATGAATTATTTCGTTTGATGTTTGTATGTTCAAAAATCAAACCAAGAAAAGGTGCCTATTGTATAAAAAAGAACTGGAATTTTGTAAAGCGTTTTTAAAGCGCTCCTTTGCGAAAAAAAAATCATCTACGGCTAACAATAGTAAAACGGAATGCATTAATTGGAACATGGGGTGGCCGATATTTTCACACTCCATTATGACTTTACGTAAAAATTTACATTTTTAACCATAGATGGATCACTGAGATTGGTTGAAAAAGTTGTTACCCATAAGTGAGTTTGCTTCAAAAGATGCACAAAGCCACGTAATGAAAATACAAACAGAAGTTCTAAAAAAACAAGCTTCCGATGTTTTTCAAAGTGAAAAAAAAAATTTCTGAAACCCACACTTTTTTTTTCAAATTTTATTTTAGGCGAAACGCCAATACCACGTTGCTTTAGCCGTTTGCTGAGACAATTGCTCTTTGAAATTCAGCATTGTTAATCTTGCAGATGGTATTAACGGGGCCACCAGCACCAGAATTCATTCGTCTGAAAGCCGCTTTTCTCACTTTATTGTTATATCTAAGTTTGGTTTATTTACCCAAATTTCAGAATGAAGCTCCTCTCGCTCTTATTCGTCTTTGCCCTCGTCTTGACGGTCTCAGCCAGGAGCCTTGCCTACGTCGACGAAGACTACAACGCTCCTTCTACTAACCTGGAACAATATATCGCCCACGGAGGAGCTTCTTCTGGAGTTGAGTCGGGAGCTGAGCCAGCCGCTTTGCCTCGCAGGAAGAGATCGTTCATGGGTTTCTTTCAAGCCTTTGCTTTGATGATGCACTTCATGGGATGAATATGGCCTCTCATTCGATTAAGTAACCAATGAATAAAACAGATAATAAAGTTATTTCCAAAGAATTTTTTCCAACACCACTTCCAAAGAATTCTTTTTTTTGCACCAGCTGATTCGCATCTTCTTGTAATAGTGTTTTATCTGCTTTTATTATTGAACTTGAGACAGTTATGTTGACCTGATGTTCTTCATCCTCAACTGGATCTTGTTCATTTTTTTCAGAAGAAAAGAACGGGGGTTGAAGAGATTGAGAAGCAAAGAGGCAAAAAGGCAAAGGGGCAGAAAGGCAGCGACGCAGAGAAAGACGAAGGCAAAGAAGCAAGGCCGACTCAAGGCCTGCTTGTGGGTCCCACCCTCTCTCTCTCTCTCCCTCTCTCCCTCTCTCCCTCACCCTCTCTCTCTCTCTCTCTATCTCTCTCTCTCTCTCTCTAACAATCCCTATTTCCCTTTATCTCTATCTATCTCTCTCTTTTTTTCTATTCCTTTCTAGCACTTACTTAAACTCACAGTAATCAGGTACCACATTCAATTTCAGACTGTCTTAAAATTCTATTCGCGGTAAACATAAAATCGCGGAAAACACAAAATTCACTTTAAATATTTGGTCATTGTTTTTTTTTTTAATTATCCTATGTAAAACTCGTGTGTATCATCAGTTCAAAGACAAATTACGAAATTTTAACATTAAGCTGAAACATGGAATAGCCGAAGCTTTAAAAATGGGATAAATTACGAAACAGTTCAAAATTCTAAAACCAAATTTATCTCCCTAAACCTAACTCCTTACCGCATTTATGATGAAATCTTTTGTTGCTTACAGTAGCAATAATTAGATTAATATTACCAAAAACTCCAATTATACTGAAGCTTAAGAGACTACACGAGACGATTGACAATGCAGTGTCAGACATTCTTAAGCGGAAGGATCTGAACTGTTATTAAAAAAGGGCAGAGTAATGAGTGAGACACATCGGTGTGATGGTAATTGGATAAAGCAATTATTTATAGTAATAATGTACTTATGGGGCAAAGATACACCTGCGTTACTAATAGATCGGCCTGCGAGAATAAACATAGAATTGGTGTAATTATATTTCTCGTAATGGGAAACTTTAGAGATCATTTGGTTAAGACGCCGTCTCTGTAAGACTCGAGCAGACTTTGTAAAGCCAGTGACATAGAAAAAAATTGGATTTCCTCAAAACTCGTGTATAGCCTTCCTATGACCTCTAGATGAAAGCCTGAAACTTTTGGACCTTGGTCATTTTTCGTTACCGGGTTACGGCAGTTCGAAGTTGAATATGGTCAAAAATCAAAGTCAACCAAAAGGGTAAGTTATACATATTTTCTAGGAGTAAATTCAATTTAGAAAGCAGAACCAAATGAATAATAAGCAACATTTTCTTAAAAAATTGAAAAGTTATGGGCAAAAAACGCGAAATTTTGAAGTTTTTTTTACGTTCTTCGAAAATTAAAAAAAAAACGGAAAACGGCTCACTATGATAGCTTAATTGTGGAGATAATGTTGCACAACTTTGCTTTTTAGACCAACACATCGGTGGAAACATCTGTGGGCTAAAATTGTCAAAAATTAGTTCAAAAAAAGATTCCTTTTTTTGGTTCAGCATGTTCAGGAGCAGATTCATCCTGAACATGAGCAGATTTTTAAAGGGACCGTCAGGGACCCTTCATTTCCTTCAGAAGGTTTTGATTACTTTAAAACGAGATGATTCAATTGTTTATTACTGAAAATGAAATTAACATGTAATTTCTCGGTAAAATAAAAAAAAAACATTTGTTTCAGTAAACAAGTGCTAATGATCGGAAAAAATGAAGAGTTGTGCAATTATCATGGAAATTGAGAAGTCACAAAACGGGAAGAGAATTATTAAATCTCATCATTTTGAGTTAATCACTTTCTATAATTTTAGAATTGAAGGCGTCATTTTTAATTGAAAAGTTCACTAAAAGGGCGAGGAAAAAAGCGGAAACGGTTTCAGTTGTCGAAATTCGTTAAAACATGCTTAACAAACATTTTTACAATCAACAAATCAGTGGAAACAGAAACACCCGGCTAATTCCAGAAAATTGTAATGGGGCGTTAATGGAATTTACTCACTATCGGAGGAGAATGTAGGTAAGCAGATGGAAAAAGTTTCAAGAAACAAAAAATCACGTAGACAGACGGAAAGCAATTGTAAAAACACTTTAGTAGGGGGTAACCAAGCAACAAGTTATTTTTGGTATATTGTTCCTTAACATGACATTAAACATGAGACATTGGCTGGTAGTTAGTGTTTTCACACGCTTTCACACACAAACACACAAACACACACACACACACTCACACAGAGAAAAGAGGGAGGCTGAATTTGTGAAAGAACGCCTGCTGTAACTTGAAAATTAGTGAACTCTGGGGATTTTTTTTCTGATTACATTTACAGAGGGCAATCTTATAAATATAACGATAAACGACAGTTTCGTGCCAAAAATTAACATGACGTTCTTCATAATGAAGAAAAGGTTGTCCAAGTAAATAAGTGAAAGGTCTGCTGGAACAAATATGTTTTCAGTTGTGCTAATTATTTTCACCTTTAAATGTATAAACGCAAAATCGCTACTGAAAAAAATCGGAAGTTGACAAGTTTTCAAAATTTACAAAATGTAGTCTCAGCTGGAAAACAAAGATCCCTATTTTGTTTTTAGCGATGTGAACATTCGAGGCCAACATCCCATAGAAGTGCAAAGGTTGACAATAAATTTTTGATTTGACTAGAACTAAGCAAGCGTAGTTTCAAAAATATGGTTCAACACGGAACATTTTCAAAAATGAAGGAATAAAAATCTTGTAAGTTATCCGCAAAGTTACCCTTTTATCCTGATTTTGTCTTTCTTATTGCGACTCCAATCTAGAAGTTATCAATCATCTACAAATTATAGTCTACAATTGGAGCACAATCTAGGCACATAGATAAACCACGAACAATTGTTTCCGTCTGTGCCTTAAGTCGATTTTGAAACTACTTGGACGAAATTCTCCACATTTACATATTATGAGAGCGGATTCTCGCTTAAAGGCAGAGGCCCACGAAAATAAAAATGGACCTGTCCATAGCGTAGCGTAAGCGAGAGAATGTCAATTTCAATGGTCGAATTTTATGATTAGCATGGACAGGTCCCCCTCTTCATTTTACGTGGGCCTCTGCCTTTAAAACAATTACAAAAAGTTACATAAACTCTATATAAACAACTTTGTAATTAATGACAAAACCGAATATTAAGGTTTTCATTGCTAAAATGTGGAAAATATATGCAAAAGTTACTTTTTTCGATATTTTTGGACATGGTGAGTCTATACCGCAAAAGTCTTAAAAGCGACTACATGCATTTTATTTGCCACACTTTTAGCCACATTTTACCTTTTTTTACCAAAAAAAAAAAAATTAGGGCATGCCTCATCCTCAAAAATAGCCTTGAAGTGCGCGCCATCTGCTATCGGCGCCCCTAATTGGCGCCGCGGCTCGAAATTTTGGTGAAAAAAAAAAGATAAAATGTGGCAAAAAGTGTGGCAAATAAAATGCATGTAGTCGCTTTTAAGACTTTTGCGGTATAGACTCACCACGTCCAAAAATATCGAAAAAAAGTCACTTTTTGCATATATTTTCCCCATTTTAGCAATGAAAACCCTAATAGTTTGTTTTGTCATTAATTACAAAGTTGTTTACATTGAGTTTACATACTTTTCGTAATTGACAGTTTTTTAATTGAGTCACGTTTAAGTGAGATATAGAATTGCAGGCATGACATAAACAGCCGGGGCTACAGTAACCCGACAACCCGAAAAACGGTTTTTTTCGTTTACTTTGATCATGTTGATGATATGTTATCTGTTTCATGTGAATCCGAAACAAAAAATTAGCCTATGTTACGAGACCCTCGATTCTTATAAAAAAATGCGTCTTAAGGCATGTTTACTACGGAAGGGTTCTGTCGTAACTTTATAATCGCAGAACTGAGCCATATAATAGCTATGCCGACTTCTCTATTAGACAAATATAAGGTTTATTAAATGAAAGAACCGACAGCTGGTGCCAAATTGGATTTCAAGCGTACTTATGGCGCGTACCAGCGGTTTTTGTTGGAAGAAACATGAACTTCCCAAAACAATAAGGACTATTCCAAGAAAATTACCATTCTGAGAGCAGGTTTTCACATTCAATGTCTGGAAATTTAGTTGTTATCGAATTTCTAATTTTGTTTTACTAGAAACATGACTAGAGACAATTTTTCTGGGGATTTCAGACCACGAGTGTACTTAACTTAGCAGGTGCACAATTTTACGCGTTTGGCGCCATATTTTGGAACAGACACACCCTGTGTTTCGCAACGCAAGTTGTTTGTTGTTCGGTCGGTGTGCGATGCGATAACCACCGGCGCACCCGCAGAGACCATTTCTCCCTGGCTTTTTGTTTTATTTCATTTAAGGTTCCTTTTGATCGATTTTTGCCATCGTTTTAGTAAGTAAAAACATTCCATTAATAAAGATAACTTTTCAAAACAAACATTTTCAAAAACATTTTAAAGAAATATAATTTTTTTCGATAGATTCCAACATTTTTGCTGCACACTACAAAAAATTCAATAGTGACGCCAAATTTCCATTTTTTTCCAGTTGTCATCAGCAAAGCTATAACCGATGTGTACTTAACAGATTTTCAAAAGTTTTCAATTTTTGTGACTTTGAAATTCGTGCGTTTCCCCGAAAATGTGAACGAGTCTTCAAGACTAGGTGCTTGAAAGATTATGACGTTAAAAGATGTACACAAATTTGTGACTACCGTCTAAACGGGTATTTATTCTGAAATTGAAAATGGTATAAATAATTTTTATTTATATTAGTCGTGCATAATTTTGTAAACTCGTATTTGCTATTAAATTATGACTTTATGCAGTCTGGGTTCTTAATATAGTGCGTTTCCAAAAAAGAGACAGTTAAAACGGATTTTCTCCAAAGGCAGATGCCCACAAAAATGAAAATGGACCTATCCATAGCGTTGCGTGAGCGAGAGAGTGTCATTTTCAATGCTGAAATGCAGAGCGTTTTATGAATAGCATGGGCAGGTCCCCCTCTTCATCTTACGTGGGCCTCTGCCTTTAAGAACCACGTACATATGGTCCCGGCGCAAACCGTAAAATGTCTGCTCTTTCCTCTTTTACAAGGGTATTTCGACCCTTTCAAATCTAGTAACTTCAATTTTTCACTAGGGTTAAATACGAGCGGATATCAAAATCGCATTAAAACCATCGACCTTTCACTGGAAACAGACTATAAAAATATGAAAGAATTTCTGGCTCAGTTGGAGATAAATTGTGATGCTGAAGTTTTGGAAGAATGGGAGAAAAGTTGGCTTCCACGTCATGTAGGAAGAACGAAATTTTTCATTTCACATTTTAATCTTCTAGACAAAGCGTCCTAAACCTAAATCGAAAAAGCTAAAGGTGGCCAGATGTTTGAATCTGACAGAATTGAGAGAACAAGGCGTTTTGGATGGAATGACAGACGAAGAAGCGATTGAGAAATGGGACGACACTTGGCCTTATCCGGTAGGAAATTTACACTTTTATGAAAATAATATTGTTGCAGGTTGAAAAGGAGGTGGAGTATATCAGATATTGTTAACCCTATGAAAAATTTAGGATGAAGAGGAAGATGTTGATATTTCTGAGACGATGGAGAAGAAACCAGATGAAATTCAAGAAGATTTAGTACGACTTAGGTAAAGTCACATTGCAAAATCTAATAGGTTCCCTGATCCAAAATCCAGAAAAGATAGTAGAGGATAGGAGGAGAGCGCAGGCACAAATTTTCCGTTTAGGACCATCGTTTTGCCTGCGCGTCTTTAAGTGGAGTGCTCTTTCGTCGGCGCCTGCGCAAATGCATTGCAAAGTACTTACACTGCAAAGTACTTCACGTTGTGCACCGTGTACTATTTTCAGATGAGAATCCAATCTCCGTTTGCTCAATCAAACCCATGAACTATTTTTGAATGAAACTAGAGGCCTTCTTCTTATGAAGTAGAGACGGGTAGGAAATAGAACCGCCAGTTTAAACACTATTTTGCATTTCAATTTTTACGTAGTTCTAATAATAATTTATTTGCGCAATGCGCATGCTTCAAACAATAAGAATAATAATGATACAATGGCGAACATTGTAAAGTAACAGGAATAATACAATGTAATAGACGATAAATGGCAGACGGGGAAGTGACCATTAGTCCCCCTAGGAGGGGACTATTGGTCCCACAGGGGGACTAATAGTCTCGCACGGCTTCGAGGGAGGGAACTAAAGGTCACATCATAAAAACTTTCTTTTGTTCTTTCTTTTGGCTTCTATTAGATTTTCTCACTTTCTGACCTTTTTCTAAAAATAGGAAAATAAGAACCATATTTATATGTGTGTCTATCAGCTCTTGAGTTGGAAATAGCTCTTGAAAGGTAGAGAGGTTGGAGTTGCAAACCTTGCTGTGATAAAAACATGTAATAACAGACACCATTTTCAAAATGTACTGCCGAGGAAGTGAAAAGATGGAAAATTGCATCTACCTCAGAACTTTTTTGTCATAATATGTCTTTGTTAGTTACCTCAGTGCACAATTGAAGTTACTCTTATAAATTTCTAAAGAAAGATTTAAACGTACCCGTAGTGAAGGATGGTCCATGGGACCAACAGTCTCCTGTGACTTTTAGTCCCTCCCCCATGGGAGCATTGTGTGACTATTAGTCCCTCCATAGGGGGACCCTAATGGGCTCGGAGCCGTTTGCCAAAAACAAAAAGACAAACGGTTGAAAACTTTTTGAGACATCGAGACAGCTACCATTGGAAATCCCTTGAAAAGTTGTCTTGGAAAATGTGTTCCAGTTTAGAAAAACGTTCAAGCGTTGAAAACCAAAATTACACCCTGTGTTCCAATGAAAAAATAGAAAATTGCCAATTTGATTGCAGAAAAACAATTTCTTTCGCTTCAACGCATGTTTGTATGTAGAGAAATTTTTTTCTGAACTGGAACAAAAACATTTTCCAAGACAAATTTTCAAGGGCTTTACAATGGTGTCTGTCTCGATGTCTCCAAAAATTGTAACCAAATGCCTTTTTTGTTGTTTTTTGAAATCGGCGTAGTCACGGTGGACTTGCGCGCGCTGCAGCCATTGTTTCCGCAGGCAAAACTGCGGAGAGTACGGACACTAAAATGTATTTCCCTCTAAAAAGAAGCGAAGTGGACAACAGTGACCTTAACTGTGAGTATAGACACCCCATACCCTTTCCCATCGATTGATATAATTCATGTCAAAGCTCACCTTCCCTAGTTAGGACTTGTTTCAAAAATTTTTCACAAAAAAGTTTTACAATTCTAGTATAATGCGTTTCAAAAAAGATACAAGAAAAAAGGAACTTTCTTAAAGGACTAGGTACATAGGGTCCCGCCGCGAACCGTAATTGTCTGCGCACTCCTCTTTTTCAACGTTATTTTGACCATTTTATATCTAACCACTTCAATGTTTCACTGGAATTTTGGTTAAATACGAGCGGATATTAAGGTCGCTTTAAAACCATCGACCATTCACTGAATATTCATTTTGAGAAACTTAAAGATCACATCTATAAGCGAAGGCACACTTCTTTTGTTGTAGGTTGCATACATCGTAGTATTTGTAACTTTAGAGATAGAAAGCTGTGTTTTATAGACTTCACACTCGACAAGAAAGAAATTTCGCCTGCTTTAGCAGAATATCTAAAACCCGGCCAAATAGTAAGTTTTCAAAACATTTTTAACCAAACACTTCTGCAGTTATTTTCCTTGGCCGAAACGGAACACATGTCAGAATGGTACGCTTGCAGAGAATACAGAGATGGGAAGGGAACTGTGGCATTGCTAAAAAGGACTAAGGTAGATTTTAAAAAACAACACCTTTTGTCCTTTTTTGATTGGGATTTTCAAAGAAAACTGAAAAAATCGAAACAAATTTAGAGTTCGGAATTTATCTTCATTCCTGAAGACCCGGAAAACGCCTGCAGATTTAACATACAATTGTTTGTAACACTGTATTGGCATTTGGAAAAGTGTTTTAGAAGTGAAAAGACCTTTGTGTATCGAGCAGGAGCGACTGTTCTTCTGTGCTCGAATGAAGTCGATTTGGTAACTATAAGGTTCAAAACAAAGGAAGAGGCATTGCGGTTTGAACTAGATGTTATGCTAGTTGCAGGTATGATTTAATAGTTTATTATATTATGCATAGACTGAATTTATCGAACTCTTTCGATAGAGCGTCAACTTGCAAGTATATTCCAACATTGAACTGAGAAATTTATTAGCATACAACACAGAGACAACAATTTCCCCAAGATTCGCAAAAACAATTTTAAAAATAAATGTTATGAGAGAGAGACACAATTGGAATATCCTGAAAAGTTGTCTTGAAACGCCTTTTTACTACAGTGCGGGAAAAAAGTATAGTTCCACTTTTCTTGCTGTTTTAAAAGTCATTCGAGGGCTTCAGGAGTGACATGGTCTAACTTATTCGATTGACCAAAGTCTTAGAAACAGATTGAAGTGTTGAAAACGAAAATTCATTAGCATACGACACAGACAGGCGCCGTTTGCCAAAATGTGCAAAATCAGGATACCGGTAAAAATTTTTTGAAGCCCCGAGACCCACACCATTGGAAAGCCCTTAAAAAGTTGCCTCAGAAAATGTTTTTGTTGCAGTTCATAAAAAATGTGTCTTCGAACAGACAAGCATTTAAAACCAAAATTACACTCTGTATTCCAATGGAAAATTGAAAAAATGCGAATTTTCTTGCAAAAAAAACAACAACTTTTCATGTTTTTACGCTTGTCTGTTCGAAGACAAATTTTTTCTAAACTGCAACAAAAACATTTTCTAAGACAACTTTTTAAGGGCTTTCCAATGGTGTGGGTCTCGGGGCTCCAAAAAATTCTTACCGGTATCTAGATTTTGCTCATTTTGGGAAACGGCTCCTGTGTGTATCGTATTCAACGGATGATTCTAACAAAGTTTTCACTCTCAGAATATTTTGGGCGGCTTTGGGGCTCAATGTGACTCCAAACTTTCTCATTTTGTGTCATGAGGAGGCTGAAGCCAAACGAAACAAGCAGGTTTGCAACCTCCATCATCTTAATAAGGCCAAAAGTCAAAAGTGGGCTACGTTGATGCCTTCAATGCTTCGCAAACTGTCTCTTTCCCTTCCCAGACGTTCCTAAGACTGTCTCCGTCTTGTGTAAGGACCTATTGACTAATGATGTTCTTTGAATCTCGAGAAATTATCGATTTTTCGAGGGTGGAATTATACTTTTTTCCCACCTCAATTTTGCATTTTTCGATAAAGTTAGCGTAAAATTCGAATATGCAAATGTGAAGATCTTGTTTGTTGCAGCAAAGGGTATTCGACCATGACAAAAACGATGGTGCATAGGGTTCACCAAGATTCTAAACGAGTTTCATAATAATCAAAGTTTTGAAGTGGAACTCTACTTTTTTCCCGCACTGTATTTTATATTTTTTTTCATAAGATTATAGTGCATTTCCAAAAATGAAAAACCAAATCTTAAAGGCATAGCGGTGTTGGGTCCCGCCGCGGCCTCTTGGTGACAACTGCCTCGCTGGCAAATTGCCAGATCTGCCGACCGCGACATTTTTTTTATTTTTCTTCATTGTTTTCTACTGTTTCGTTTTTTGTTTTTCTAATGTTCCATGATTATTTTTGTTTTATGCGATATTAGAATTTTTTTTAAATATTTGATTGGTAAAATTCACTAAATTATATTATTCAAACCTGTTAAATTTTGCGTTTTTGGAGTTTTTATGTGGTCAATTGCTTTTTTCTTTAATTATTCTCGTTTATTCTTTTTAATTTACTGTATTGCCAGTTTTCAGAATCATAAACCTCAAACAACAGTGGCTGGAGCCCCAGGGAGCGCACTGTACCTTGCCTGTAGCCTTATTTAGCTGTTTCTTCCCAGGTTTACCCCTTGTTAGTCTTATTAATTGTATATTTTATTTATTTGTAGCATTAAAAATGTTCTAGGATGAAAGCCATACTAAAAATGCCTAGTTTCGTGAAAAATCGCTTAGAAGCAACGTAAATCGAGCAAACTTCTACTTATATCCCTGATAAATTTTTATTTTAAAGTTTTTCTATTCAAACAGGAAATTTATCTGAAAAAGAACAAAAACACGTTTCAAGAACTCTCAAAGAGCCTTCCAATGATTTTTCTTTCAAGGCCTGCAAAATATTTTAAAAGTGTTTTCGCGTTTGTTGGGAAAATTTTGTCTTAGTGTCGTCTGTTAATGACTTTCTGACCTCAATGTGGGGATCTGTGCGTAACTTGACGTTCTATCACATGAATCATGTCATAACACTCCAAACATACTCAAATCTTCTGAAATGGCTAATACTAGCTTGGGAGAAAAATGAAAATCACTTTTTGCTTCTTTTTTTTTAAACAATAGCTGTGGCGGTGCAAAACTTGAGAAAAAAATCCAAATTTAAAAGGCTTCCTTCAGGCAGTATTTCAGAATTCGACACACGCCAATTAGTTTGTCTATTCGGAGAATTTCCAGAGCAACAATTGAAAATAAAAGACTACATCGGGTATGAATTCTAATTTATAGAATAAAACTTTTTTTCCAGGTCGGCTGCATATAAGCCAACTCAAGAGTTTGTTCTCCACAAGATTATGGTTTGCCTTCTTTTTTGTTTCAATTTTTGTTTTTAGGAAGAAAATGAAAACCTGCCTTTTTCTATAAACATAAGCCCTTCTTCTCTCGTGGACAACGTTCGCAATCGTATCAAAGAGTATTACGAATATTGCAAACTTCTTCAAATTCGTCTCTTCAAGGAACACTCCCGTATTCAAATTTCTGAGGTATTTAGTGATACTTTTTTAAAACTATGACTACTATTTAAACAGGAAATGAGTGAATTTATAACCGAAGTTCAAAAAGATTTGGACTGTCTTCTTACATTAATTCCATTTTGCCGCCCGTCTAGGGATTCAGAGGCACAATCGTTACCTGACATGGCCAAGGATATGTTACAATTATTAGACAATCTCGAATGTTGTTTGACGTAATGTTTAAAAATGTTTTTTTTGTAAATATTTGATTCCAGGCTCAAAAAGTGCAGCGAAATTCACAAAAAGTACATTCCATGCATTTCAATGCTTTTGGAGAATGTGAGGGAGATTCTTTCTAATGAGGTATTATAAACATTTCATTAAAGGGGAAGGACCGCGTAAATAAAAATTTTCCGGACTTGTGATAAATGAGTATATCTCATTCTTCTGATTCGGAAAAGTGTCCCATTTTCTCTTTTTGGAGCAAATTGAACCAAATTAGGTGCTTCTGAAGTTTAGTCAAAAATATCGTTTGAATAGCGCGCGATTCTGCGTCTCCCTTTTCCCCACGCTCTCTCGCCTTTCTCTGCCGTGTACACCTGCACCCTTTGCATTGTTCGGCCGTGTACACCTGCACCGGTTGCAGTCCAAAACATGTAAAAGGGGTATGTTTCGGAATCGTGGAAACGGTATCTCTTCAATGAAGTTGTTATTACAAAGATTTGAAAAATCAAGTTTACGAGGTCCTTCCTCTTTAAAACTCTCTCTTCTTTGCTTTGTCTTTTCTATTTTCTCTCTCTCTTTCGCGTGTGCGTGTGCGTGTGCGTATGCGTGTGTGTTTGTTTGTGCATTTGCGTGTGTGTTTGCTTGTGCGTTTGCGTGTGTATGTGAAGTGCACGTGTGCTTGTGTGAATTTGTACGTGTAGTAGTATTGTATTTATTTATACGTGAATATGTGAGAGAGTGAGTAAGTGAGTGATAATATATGAAGATGCGCTCTTTTATATTTTAAAAATTCAGGACCTTTCCTTGGATTTCGACACGCTGGAGAATCTCAATTTTAGCCGAGAAATGGATGAAAAGGATTTGAAACATTGAAGTAAACAGCAATATAAAAAGCGAAAGAGCACTGTAAAAGAGGAGTGCGCAGACATTAAGCAAATTTCGTTGCAGGACCAAAGGTACCTAGTCCTTTAAAATTTGTGAAAATCCTTGCCCATTCGTTGGAAATAGAGTAGATTATGGTATCATTTCAGCCAAAACCATCCAGTTCCCTCTTCAATGTAATCTCTGAAATTTGCGACTACCTCGAACATCATCAAAAGTCTCCGAACTTTCCTAAAACATTCGACGACTTAGACAAAGTTCTGAGGGTCGGCGATGTTTGTATTTTTGATGTTCTTTACAAAAATCTGAGAAATGAGGTATTGATTAGAAATCGATTAAAAACTTGAATAGAAATTGATATTTTAATATCTTTCAGCTTGTTGAAACAGCATTAGATTTTAAAACAGCCATTGCAATGAACAAGGAAGTGTTTGCAGATCGATCGATTAGCCTTCGTATACTTTTCACAAGGTATGTGGGCTTTACAGTGTCAAGCTTTGATGAAATTGCAGTAACGGTATGAAAAACGTCGTTTCGTTGGCAGAATTGAGCCAAAGAAAGGAAATATGTTCCTATTCTGATGCAAACGCCATTTTGGCAGGAGAGAAAATTGGATTTAAGAAGCAAATCCTTTGCTTGGCTATGCTTCAAGATTTTGTTAATGTAAGTGTTTTTCAAGTCAGAGGGTCATTAATGAGGTGAAAATCGTATATTTTACAAGCGCCTCTAATAATTCGGGATACCCATTAACTCAGCGTTTTCATTGCAAATCCTCATACCCCAAGTATGGAAAAGCTGGGAAACAGTTGGAACTTGAATATGTTTTTGCCGTCTACGTATTGCATTTATAACATTAGTGTTTTTTAAAACTCCATGAAATTCGGGGTTTACACGTTATAAATTTTGGTCCAGTGGTTATTTTATTCTAGCTTGTTGATTAATTACAGATGAATTTTCTAGAATTCAACAAAGGTTGCTGCAAATAAGAAAAGCCCACAAAAAGCTGAACTTTTAGAGTTTTAAGTCGCTTCTAAGCGATTGCTCGCGAAACTCGGTATATTTTAGCATGGCATTCACCCAACACAATTTTCATAACAAACATAGAAAAAAAAATATACAATTAAAATTACTGAAAAGAAGAAACTTTAAAAAAAAATTACAAAAGGTGGTACGAAACAGCTGCATTCGGATTCAGGCAGGGTCCAGTGCACTCATTCGGGCTTCGTTCACGTCCATAATCTTTTTAGATTTCTGATTCTGAAAATTTACAATAAAGTAAAATTAAACTAATAATAAAAACATAATATAAGAAAAAAGTGCCGTCGTGAAAACTCCGAAAACACCAATTTTCTAAATGGAATCACAATATTTTCGATGAATTTCACCTTTAAAAAAAATTGAAATTAATTTTTACACTATATAAAACAAAATTACTAACGCAACACACAAAAACAAAAGAAAACAGTAAAAAACTGAAACGAAAAAGGAAATTTTCGACGGTTGGCAATGTGCCAGCCAGGCAGCTGTCGTTAACAGGCCGCGGCGGGACCACCTTTTAGAATCGTTTTTCATTTCTGGAAACAGACTATATAACTCTCTTACCTACGTTTTATCGACATATCCATTTTCGCTTTCGGCCCTTTCAATGTTTTGGGGACCACATCGTTTAATTTTAAATCACCTCCATTTTTCAGTTCACAGAAAAATCAATCTGTTTCAACCACGAAGAATGGCTGAAACTACGCTCAATTCGAGACAAACTTGTACCAAATCATGCAGACTGGAAAGAACCGACAGAAGATGCAACTACTGTAACGGACACTGTTTCGAATGACAGTACCACAGACAGCTTCGACTCCTACGAGGTGTGTTACTACCACTGCTGTTAAAGTTGTATTTTAGAAGGTAGACTGCATTCCCTGTCCTCAGTCGTGGCATAGCTACAGAAAATTTGTGGCAGATGAGTTTCAACATGTCAGGGAAGTGGGAAGTGGAAGCTACGGCGTTGCAACGCTTCTTTTGCATAAGAAATTATGGTACTTTTCCAATTGGACACTTTCTAAAGAAGCTTTTAGGAGAGTGGTTTACAAAGAGTACGACTTCAACGTAGCTTCTCATGACGAAGTTAAAAGAGAAATCGATATGATGATAAAGTGAGCATCTAACATTTTAAAAACGAAGTTTAGAAAATTTTAAGGCTTCAAAAATGCAAGAACATCGTACGTCTCTACGGTTTTTACTACAACGTTAGCGATGATTTTGACCGTTTACCCTGTGGAATTGTTATGGAGTACATAGAGAGAAGCTTAGCTGGATGCAAGTTAAGGTTCAATATCTAATCTATGTTTTTTTTTCAGTGATTCACGACCAAAACGGCCTTCAATTCAAGTACAAATACACGTTGAAAACCGCACTTGAGCATATGAAAGGAATGGCTGGAGCATTCGCAGCAATGCACGAATTAGGAGTTCTTCATCGAGATATTTATCCAAAAAAGTTTGCTTTCTTGTTTTACTTTTTGTTAACAAATCTGGATCGTTCAGCATATTAGTCAAGTACGATGGCACAATACAAGTGTGTGATTTTGGAACATGCATTGACGCTTTGAAGACCAGAAAAACTTTCATGTGGGTTAAAGTAACTAAAAATAAAAATGCAACAAGTGCATATGTGCCACACTAACTTTAACATAATGCCGTAGGGGATATTAAGATTTCGTGTCATCATGAGGAGCAGCCCTCATCGGCAGACAATCGCCCAACAGCATGGTCAAGGTGTCCATGCAAGGCTGTATGCAAAGCAACTGTATTTGATCCCGAGGACTGTGAATCGGATCATCAAACAGTTCATGGAGCGAGGACATGTTGCTGAGAAGCCAAAACAAGGTCGTCCGGTGTCTGTCAACGTTCCCCGACTTTGGAAGATTATCAAACAGCGAATTCTTGGAAATGATGCTATCAGTCTCAACAAGATGGCTTCACAGCTGAGTATCGGGAGAACCACGGTTCAGAGTGTCGTCAAACACGAGCTGGGACTTCGTTCCTATCGTCTGCTGCAGGTACAAACATTGACGGACAATGCAAAGGAGAAACGGCTGGAAAGGGCAAAGAAACTCCTTCGGCATTTCTTGACGGCACGCGTCGAGAACGTCCTCTTCCCGGACGAGAAGGTTTTCACTGCCGAAGTCGCCCGCAACCCCCAGAATCACCGCCAACTGCTTTCACCGGCTGACAGGAACTCTGGAAAAAAAATTCGCATCAGGACCCGTGTCCCAAAATCTGTGATGGTTTGGGAAGGATCACGCAACTGGCAAGACATCCCTCGTTTTCATCGACAAAGGAGTGAAAATCAATGCCGTTTACTAGATACAACAAAACGTACAACAATATGAGTTTCTGAAGAAAGTCGTAGTTACCGGGAGTGCTAAAAACTTCCCCGCCGGCGATATGATCTTCCAGCAAGATTGGGCACCCGTTCACGGAGCGAAAACCACAATGGCCCTCTGCGACCGTCATTGAGTGTGCGTGTATGCGTGTGCGTGCGTGTATGCGCGTGCGTGCGTGCGTGCGTGCGTGCGTGCGTGCGTGCGTGCGTGCGTGCGTGCGTGCGTGCGTGCGTGCGTGCGTGCGTGCGTGCGTGCGTGCGTGCGTGAACTTTTTGAACGCTTTGAAGACCAAGAAAACTTTCATGTAAGTTCGATTGTTAACAATTGCGTGCGTGCGTTTGTGTGCGTATGCGTGCGTTTGTGTGTGTATGTGTGCGTGCGTTTGTGTGTGTGTATGTGTGCGTGCGTTTGTGTGTGTATGCGTGCGTTTGTGTGTGTATGTGTGCGTGCGTTTTTGTGTGTGTGTATGTTTGTGTGTGTGTTTGTGTGTGTGTTTATGTGTGTGTTTGTGTGTGTATGTGTGTTTGTGTGTGTGTGTATGTGTGTGTGTGTGTGTGTGTGTATGTGTGTGTGTATGTGTGTGTGTGTGTGTATGTGTGCATGTGGATTACTCCCGATCGGTGTGGCGTTTTTATAGCCAAAAACTACACAAAGTTATATAAGAAAATTTTTTAAAGTCTTATTCGTCTATTTTCTCTTCTAGGCGAGGCACAATCGTGTACATGTCTCCTGAAATGATAAACAAGGAAGGACAAGACAACTACGACGAAAAAACGGACGTTTTTAGTCTGGGAGTGGTGATGTGGGAACTTATTCATAGAATGTAAACGACCTTCTTTTCTTAAAACCTACTGAATTTAGGAAACTGTACCCTGGAAAGTCAAAAAGCCAAGTAATAGATTTTATCTGCGCCGGCGAAAGGCTACCAATGAATGGGGACTTCTGTCCAAATGATCTACAGAAAGTTATCTCTAGGTTTGTCAAAGTTAATTGCCCACATTTTCACAAACTTTTTTTCAGTGCTTGGGCAGATCTTCCCACTGATCGCCCTTCTATGAAAGAACTTGAAGTTTCGTTTTCGCGACTGCTCACACAGTTTTCTGAAGCTGATCTTGGAAAAGAATTGACAGGGTCACCAAGGAAAAACAAAACGGAAGAATACGAAGAATACGATATGACAAGCGAATAACACAATATTTGTAGCAGTTGAGATTTCGCCAACGGAAGTGTGTTTTTGTATTGTTTTACTAGAATTGTATGTACTGTTTTCGTCCCCTGTCACTTATACATCTTACAACATAAATAAAACACATTTTGGGATATCTCTGTACGGTGTTCGATTGTATGTTGTGCGTGTGCGTGTGCGGGTGCGTGTGCGTGTGCGGGTGCGTGTGCGTGTGCGTGTGCGTGTGCGTGTGCGTGTGCGGGTGCGTGTGCGTGTGCGTGTGCGTGTGCGTGTGCGGGTGCGTGTGCGTGTGCGTGTGCGGGTGCGTGTGCGTGTGCGTGTGCGTGTGCGTGTGCGTGTGCGTGTGCGTGTGCGTGTGCGTGTGCGTGTGCGTGTGCGTGTGCGTGTGCGTGTGCGTGTGCGTGTGCGTGTGCGTGTGCGTGTGCGTGTGCGTGTGCGTGTGCGTGTGCGTGTGCGTGTGCGTGTGCGTGTGCGTGTGCGTGTGCGTGTGCGTGTGCGTGTGCGTGTGCGTGTGCGTGTGCGTGTGCGTGTGCGTGTGCGTGTGCGTGTGCGTGTGCGTGTGCGTGTGCGTGTGCGGGTGCGTGTGCGTGTGCGTGTGCGTGTGCGTGTGCGGGTGCGTGTGCGTGTGCGTGTGCGGGTGCGTGTGCGTGTGCGTGTGCGTGTGCGTGTGCGTGTGCGTGTGCGTGTGCGTGTGCGTGTGCGTGTGCGTGTGCGTGTGCGTGTGCGTGTGCGTGTGCGTGTGCGTGTGCGTGTCTCTGTGTGTGTGCATCTGTGTGTGTGTGTGTGTGTTGGGCATCTTTTGAAGATATCCCTTTTAAACCAAAAACCATTGAAAAGAAACATCTTTATACTTTTCTTTGCACAGAGAATCAATGAAAGATATGTAGGTACAGTTGTAATGATCATGGCACAAAATACTAAAAGGGATAGAATCTGGAAATGAAACAGCAAATGACCGGTATCGAGCGATGGGACCCAAAGGAGACCTATACCTGAGTGTGTACGTCTTGGGTCTTCACAGGGTTTGGGGCGAATATTCTCGACTGAGCTATGATATCGTCGATGTCTATGGCTGAGAATCGATTGTCTTCAACGGGAGCCAAGAAGGAGCCTGGAATGGTGGTTCCGTCATAGTAGTCGTACTGCAGTTCTTCAGAAGCAGACAAAGAAGAAGCTCCACGCGGAAGGGGAGAATCCGTGGATGGACAGTTTGTACGCACCAGTCTGAAGAGGAAGATAAAATGTTATTCGAAAAAAAAATGGAGCATAGGGTAAGAAATTAAGAATGTTATTTAGGACTAGGACAGCTTTCACCGAGAAACCCGAGGGAGGAAAGCGACAGATGGGGAAGTTTATACCACAAAGTGTTCAAAATCAAACCGTTTAATTTAAACTGACGAATCGACTCTGGAAATGTTACAAGTTTTCAATGTCAGTGATTGTTCAGATAATATGAGTTTCTAATTGATAGCTTCAAGCTAGTTTCCGATTGATATTCGTATTTGTGTGGTTTTTACTGCAGTGACTACAGCACTCGGCGCATCGTTGCGTAAATCAATCGATACTTTGCGAAAAAGTATCGATGAGGAAAAAAACGAAATTTTTTTCACAATAAATTTTCACACGCTTTTTCAACTGGGAATTCTTTTTTTGACTCTGAATATTTCTATCATCCAAAATCTGACTCTTTAGTGAATCTTCCAATGTTTCAATACGACATGGTACGTCGTGATTTCCATGATTTAAAGTACAAAAAATTTAGTTTTCACAATTTCCAGTGTTTTTTCCCTTTAACTTTCCTTTAACTTTAACTTTCATTTTTGTCGACTTTCCTGCGTCTCGCGCGGCCGTGCGGTCGGTCCCTTCGCCGCTCTCCCAACGGGGCCTGGATTGCCCGTCCTCAAACCGGAGTGGAGCCCCGTGAGGACGTAGCTCCAACCAAATGGATCACAGAAGTCGTCTAGAGTACCACGACCGTCCCAGGAACCAGAGAAGAAGCTGTTTCCTTCAAGGAGAGCTGTACCAGCAACTTGGCCAGGTGGCATTTGAAGCCGAATCAATGGAGAATTTGATCAACCAAGTCAACGTCGTGGGATTGAAAGTCGACAACTGTGATTCATTCTGGCGGTTCAGGGAACAGCCCTAGAGTATAAACCGTTTGTACTGTAAATGTAAATATTTCCCTTTAATGAAGCGTCGAAAAATGAGAAAATATGGACAGATTTTCAAATTTTGAAGTTTTTGGGTTCTACCATAAAATTTATCATGAGAAACATTATTTTGACGCAATAGCCACTATGGGAATTTGCTTTTGAAAATTTTCAACATTTTCAAAAATGTAAAATGAATGTTTTTAGCGTTCATATGTAAAAATTTCAATAAAATTGATTTTTCTGTGATTGGGTTGTTCTTTGGCCTGTGAAATATTTCGTCTTAAACATAAGAAAAAAAGACGTTCACGAAGTTTTTTTTCCGATTTACAGTGAGTTATCAACGTTTTCCTTTTAAATCTTAAATCTTGACCTAAAATTTACAAAAATTTCGTATTAGTAATAAAGTTATCGGATAAATTACAAAATTCAAGATGTCCACCTTTTTTATGATTTAGCGATTTTATTTTAAACAAAACTTAAAATTAAGCTTTCGCGTACCTCGGAGTATTCTGCACGCTCAGTTGAATTCCGATGCTCCTCTTCGCAATATACCCGTTGTTGTTCACGTGTTTCTGACTGACTGACGTACACACCGTGTTTCCCGATCGGATCATTTCGTTGCCGAAAAAAGATAATATTCTTCAGAAATATTTTGTAAACCCCACTTTTTGTCGATGAGCGACACCTCGGGCGAGCTATTTCTCCTCATTTTCTGTGTGATTTGGGAACAGATGAAGGGAGGAATGAATATTAAAGGCAGAGGGTCACGAAAAAACGAATTTCTATTTTGGTGTAATTCGTAATTATAGTTGTTTATAGGACTCCTGCAAAATGTTCAACGCATGTAAATTGAACTAAAAATCTGTAAAAAATGAAATAAAGAGGTTATAAATCCGAATTTGAAAACGTTTCAAAAACCATGTTTGAATTGCGCGCCACATACCGTATCCGGTTTATATGCGCGGTAATTTTCATTTTCCTAGTTTTGAATTTTCTTTTCGTTTTTATTTTTTATTATTTTTCTTGGTTTGACGCTTTTCTTTTGTTTTTTCATTACTTTTAAACAAATAATTGTATTTTTTTAGATATGGGTGACGAACCTTTGGAGAAAAAGGGTGAAATAAGCAAAAAAGTGCCCATTGTTGTGTGCGATCCCGCCGATTTCAATGCCCGCCGATATGACTACGACGTTGCCTTAAGAAAAATGAACGTTTCCCCGCAGTGAGTCCTGCAGTTGAATAAATGTCAGCCTATTTTAAGATTTTGCGCCATTTTGAATGCTCCTTTGTGCGTCTCTCGGGGTGATTCACTCGATTGGTGTAGATGTGGTCAGTGTGCTACTGACAGCCTCACCAGACAAAATGTGGGCTGTTTGGAAGTATTTGAGGCTGGAAAACAATGCGTTGGTACCCCAGCTGCCAAAGTTTTCTTTGAAAAGTTCAATAACTCCACCGTTTCCTGTATTTCCCAGCACAGCTTATTTTTCTCAATTTGCCTAAATGAAGAGGTTCGTCTTTTTATTTATTCTGTTTTATTTATATTATGCAAAATTGTGTTGTTTTGCAGGTGCTCTCCGTCCACATCGAAGGGGATCGACTGCTACCGGCCAAAGGGAAGAAAGTGGAAAAGCTGTTCTACACAGACAAGAATAGGTTGGTTTTTATGTTCAATTAGCCCCTTAAAATTTTGCAAAATTGAATTTTTAATTCCAAAATTTAGAGTCCTGAGATATTACGCGTATCGATCGTTTGTTCTGTGGGCATATGGGCACCTCGGTTATAAAAACCGATTGGAGGTACCCGCTTGTGTCCGCAGACGAATTATCGATATGTTTCCAAATTGTATGACTTTTTTTTAAAATTTATTTTGTTTAGTCAAAATATTTCACAAAAACCACAGCAAAAAACAATCGCGGTAAGCACCAAAATTCACTTTAAATGTTTTGTCTATATATTTTTTTAAATTGCACAATCGAGTAAATCAGTTCAAAAACAATTTACGAAATTTTAACATTTTGGAACAGCCGACGGTTGAAATTTGGGATAAACTGCGAAAACGTTCAAAATGTATTATTTCCATCTGTGAAATTTTTTTCCTGCAATAATTTTTTTGCTTGGTTATAATTTTTTGAATCCTATACCTCGGGAAAATTAATCAAAGTAAAAATAAGATCTTTAAAAAACCTTCGGCTTTTTCCGTTCCAGTAGAATAGAATGAAAATCAGCGGTAAAGAATATATTCGAAACATGAAGCGTACTTACCAATAGTAGCATAAAACTTCTTTAAACATTTTGTTTTATGCCCATAGCGATTTTCAGCTTTTTACCGCTTCTCTATGTTTCAAATTTGAAAGCAACATTCACTTTCAAGCCTTTATGGAGAAAAAATATAGAAAAAATAGATCTCACTAGAATTCTCTCAATATAACTTTTCCAAAGAATTCAGTACAACGAATTTTATTTTCCTTTCAGAAGATCACCGAGTTGGTTGGGAATAGGGAATCCATTTCCTCCATTTCCAGAAAGTTTTTCAAATTGAGCGGAAGCACCACGGAGAGCAGAAAGAAGATCTGAAAAAAAGTTTTGTGAAATTGTTAAAAATTTCGGGAAACAATTTCAGAATTTGCAGCTTTTACCTGGTGACTGGCTGAAAACCGTTAGCAGTAGAGCGAAGAGAAGAAAAGTTGCTAGAAGCTTCATTTCTGAAGAAAAGTTAATTAACACCATCAACGTTCTTTTTTAACGTTTAAAACAACCATTATGACAAATGTACTTGTAGCTTGTTTAAAAGAGCATTTTGGCAAAGTTGGGGAGGAAAATTTAAACTTTTTAAGATTTAAAGGAAACATTTTAAAAAGGAACACTCAAAATTCTAAAGAACTTTGCGAAAGGCATCCGTAAACAGCAAGCGGGATTTAAATTTTTTTTGAATTTTTACCTTAACGTTTTATTTTTAGGATAAAATGAAGGCGCAATCAACGCAATTGATCCTTTGGGGAGTTAAACTTTACAATGATTGAATCGATAATTTTATTTTTAGCAATTACGTAAGTTTTGCTAGCAATCTCTTTACTAAAATTTTTGGCCAACTTTCTATTATACCGTTCAAATCGAGCTTTTTTTTTTTAAACAAATATACAATTCTTCAAGTCACAAACATGGAATAAATATGAAAGTCTCAACTGTAATGCGAACACATGTTTAAAAAGTTTTTGTTTTTTTTTCATTTGTTTTCTAGATTGTAGGTCACATAAAAATACAATCTGTAGTTGATTTTATATAACTTAATTTGCAAAATGGTATTTTAAAATTTTATTTACTAAACGTTTCAGCGCATGCTTAAGAACAAATTTATATTTATTATGATTCACTGGGTCCAAATAATTCCTTTGTTTTCACAAATAAACTCGGCGTTAGTTAAAAGTCAGCAGATACGGTTTCAACGCATTTATTGTTCAATTTAGAACTTTTAAAAAGTTGAATTCCTCAACGTTTCAACTTTTGCTTTAGGAAAAGGATGTTTTCGCTGAGGTAATCAGTCAATGTTAAAGCAGGTGATTTGCAGACTGTTAGACTTTTTTGTTTGGATTTTTTGCATAGCTCAAACAAAAGAAATGCTCAAGAAAATGGTTTTAAGATGATGTAGTTCATCTGGCGTAATTCCTTGGGAATGAACATTTATTTGCCTCTTTTCCTTCTGTTCATCGAAATTCCGTAGTTATGTTTTCAATAAAATAATACACTGTTTCATTTTTTAAATAATTTTACTTTCATGGTGTACACTGACAACGATAAGAAAAATCACAGCGAAAACTAAATGCTCTAATAATGAGTGTCGCTTTCATTACTTGCGAAACCGAGTGCCACGATACTATCAGATAGGAACAAACTATGAAAACTCAACATTTAGCTGAAACATGGAACTTAAAATTAACAAAACGCAAAAAGAAAAATATATTTTCTACTTTTTTACGCATAGCCATCTGTCCAATGTAAAAAGGAAAAATTGCAAAATTACACAGAAACATCACTCAGAAACATTGACAAACGCGACAATTTACAAGAAATATTTCAGCCACTGCCGCCTGATTTAAATCATACAAAAACTTTTGTAATTGGAGCTAATATCCGCCAAACCGATAAAAAGAGAAATAAGTTTGAAACTTTGGGCAGCATTTAATTACTTTTTTAGTTGGAAAAAAAAATCATTTTTCAAGGTTCACACATATAAAATATTATTTCTGGCCATTTCTGGTACTAAAAACTACTCAAGTTTTTGTTTTAAGGTATTTATTTTACAGAAATTATTCCTCTATTTTATAGCAAATTTACGACCAAATGGAACGCTTTTTTTACGATGAATAAAAATACGTTCATATAATCAAAATAATCAAAAACTGTTCGAGAAACCCTCAAAAGCTCATTGTGTTTGAAGAAAGCATGGAAACTTAACTTATTCCTAAAACGTGGAACTGCAGACGACGCGTAAAACAAAGTTACCCGCATTTGTAACGTTGGTTGTATTAGAAAAAAAAATATTGCAAGTTTACTTGATTAGATCTTATATCTGCGATTTCGAATCTTGTAAAATTAAATGTTTTCCAATGTTTCAATTTTTGTTTGAGAAAATGGTTGTTTTGATAATGTAGTCAGTCGTTCGATGCAAAGTGTTCATACTTTTGTTTATTTGGTTTATCTATATTTCGCAGTTATATTTTACAGACAAAAAAACAATTTTTCTTTTTTTTTGTGGAATAGTTTAACTTCCATGGATTCTCTGAAAACGAAATACACGCGGTAAAAACCCAATGCTCTAATAATGGGTACCGTTGGTGTTAGTTGTCAAAACGTGAGGCTCGAAAATATCAGTTTTGCAATGAATAACGTACACTTATCTTTTTGCTGAAACACGGAATTGTCAAAGTTTAATAATGAAGGCGCTTTTTTTTGCAAAGTACAAGAAGCTGGGGTTTTCTAAGTTTCCATGCATACAGTTTCCACGATACAGTGTAAAAAGTAAAAATTTCAAACTACAAGAAAACTTGGAAACATTGAAAAAATGCGAAAATTTACCTGAATAAATGTAAGCGCTGTCACAAAATAAAAATCATACAAAAACTATTTTATTGCGCACATCCGCCAAAACGAAATTATTAAGGATGCAACACTTGACAGCAATTATTTGCATTTTTTTAAGTCAGAAAAAAAATCATTTTGCAAATTTCAAACGTAGAAAATCGATCTATTTGTGGCCATTTCAGAATATAAATTTTTTTTGAAGTCCCTGTGAATCAAACATTAATTTTATTTTCAAATTTAAGCTGGCTTTATAGAAATTGCCATTTTTTTCACAGGCAAATAAAAGTGGGTAAAAACAATTCAGAAACTAGTTTTTAGAAAAAACCGAACAAAATGTAATGTTTTTTACAAAACCAATAAAATGACATTTATAAACTGAATACGTTTATGATGATTGCAAGAGGGAGCATGAAACTAACGACTTTGAGTAAACACAATGACTTAACTTACTCCTGAAACGTGGAACTGCCGACGCGTAAAACAAAGTTACCCGCTTTTTTATGCTGCAAAGCAGAACTGGTCGCCGGGTTGTAATGGAAGTGAATGTGGAACAACATTGTGTGTGGTAAGAGAAAATGCCGTAAATGGAAAAAGTAATCGGGATTGGAAAAACTTCTTTAGGTGAACGTTTGAAATTTGAACTTTTGAAAAAGACATTTTACGCAATTTTGTTCATTTTATTGTTGAACAACTCTTTTCAAAAAAAAAAAATTTCACATTCCTACCAGTTTCACTCACCGACAACAAAGATTTTCCCTTCAGAAACAAATGTTTTCTACTGAAATACATTGAAACCAGTAGAATAATTCAAAAGTTGTTTTTGTCAAGTTTCAAAAGTTCCTCTAATATTCTTCGGTAAGATATTATTGTCAAAAAAAAATATGATTACATTTTAAGTAAATTCTTGTTAACGTGTTAGAAACCGTTTTTGTCAGATCATTTTAGGGCGTGTTGTAGACAATAACTCTTTCTCAGTACGTAATTCCGCGTCAGCCTGAAAATGTTATTCATACCTGGAGGAATAAAAATTCAACACATTTTTTTCTCAATTTTATTGTGACATAAATTTTTGTTTTACAGCATGAAAAACAACTTTTATTCCGATAGCGGCCCGTTATCAAATCACAATATATTTTTCCGCCACAATTATTTTTGTTACTTAAATATTTCACAATTGGAGTAAGCTATAGGGCATGTGCTTCGCAACGATTTACCGAGATCAAAGTAGCCTTAAAACCTATTTGTATTTTAATTTTCAAAAAAATTGACTGCAAAATTGTTTTTTTTCAGAATTTGTACGCAATACGCCACAAACCTAAATCTTTCTTCATTGTTCTTGTACAATACAGTTTCTATACATGAAGACAATTAATTTTTTTCATTTTAAGAACTGCTCAATCTGTTTTTTTATGAACCCACTTTTTTCATTCTGCAGCTGTCGAAAAATTTGTGAATGTCCATCAAACTAAACTTTTTGTAAATTTTCGCATTGTTAGTTTAATGATTTAACACTGGAAGATGTAACGTCAAATTGGTTGGCAGGCGGTCTAGCTCTCGTACATTTCTAAATTTTCTAATTAAATTATAGCAAAACGCTCATAGACAAGTTGATGTTGCAGAAAATGATAAATAAATAGCAAATATTTTAATTAAAGTCTTTTTTATTACAACAACGTGCATGAGAGTGGTTTGTATGTCTCGGTTTAGGGGATTATAAGAGTTTGAAAAAACATTTTGCAAAACGTTGCAAACAACTCTGAATTTTTTTTTAAAAATAGTGCGTTCACTAAAAATAGACAAAGAAAACGGAACTTTTCTCAAGGACTAGATACATTTGGTCCCGGCGCGATTGTTTTAGTGTTGGCGGAATCCTTTTTTATACACTTGTTTAAGTTTATTATACGTTGTAAAAGTATACTTGGGAATCCAGTCCTTTAAATTTTACAGAATTGTTGGGAAAATTGCAAGTTAAAATTTTTTTTGGAGCTGCTTTTGAACGGTGTTTTGTTACTTCAATATTTCAAACAAGGAGTGAGCCAAGGTGATGTGCAGTACTATAATTCGCGCAAGTAGCTCTGAAAATAAGTTATTTTACAATAAGGAAATGTTTTTTGTTGTCATGTTCGCTTCTACTTTGTTTTTAGTACTTTTTTCCGAACTACGGCATGAGCATGAAAATGTTTTCCGGGACTGCAACATTAAAAATTTGAATTTTTATTCTTTTGGTTCCTTAACAATGCCCACATTATGACAAAAAACTCAATATGGTTGCTACTTACACAAAATCGCTTTTTTGTTCTATTTTTCAAGATTGTAGCAAAAAAAATTTAAATTATTTTCAAAATCTTGTTCAACAGACGAGTGTTATATTTACAAAAGAAAAAGTGGAACATTATAAAACGGGTTTTCGGTCGCAACGTTTTCAGCTTCTCGAGACAAGATTCGAGAACTCCATCAATCTATTTGTCGTAACTTTTTACGAAAAAATTATCGCGGCTTTGGCTATCTAGGAATTACGTCAAACGTTAGAATTTGACCCAAAATCGTCGTTTTTTTCGATTTTTCCAAGTAGGATTTTTTGACATTAGAATGTTTTGTTCGCCTCGCAAAACGCAAAAATAATTTAATCGGGGATCCCGCTAGTCTTCTTTTGAAAATTAAATTTTATATATTGAAAACCTGAAATGAAACATAAATAAACAGCATCAACGGGAAGGATAAATTTATTTAAACCCCACAAACCTGTTGTCATTCGATGTTTCTTTGAAAACTTATTTTCTTAATATATTTAATATTTTTTAAAAAATATATATATTTTGTTCAATGCGAAGGTAAAACATTGTATATACCATTTTTGACACTTTCTCCCCTAAATGAACTTTATTTCACAACATTAAACAAAAAGGTTTTTTTCACTGAAAAAACCTTCTTTTATAAAATCTAATTTAGGGTGAAAAGGTTTACGAAAAACAATAGAAAATTTGTAAAGATTCAAGAAAAAAGTAAGCTTAGTTTCAAATCTACAACAATGCTTCGAATTACTAAACGTGCAAGTGCAAAAACAATTTAGACTAACATTTTTACTGAATTTTTAACGTTGTTTTTAAAAACTGCTAGATTTCAGTCACTGGTTTAAGAATCCATTGTTCTACTGAAGAAATACCAAAGATTGCCCATTTGCAGAGACCTTTTTCTCCTTTTCCTTTTTTACCTCCCGTTTTGCCTGCATATGCTTGAATTTACATTGTATACGTATATTTGGGCAGCCTCAAATTTTGCAGCTTTTTTTTTGAGTAAACTCCAAATTAAAATATGTTTTTCGGAGCTGCTGTAAAACTAACTTAACATCAGTTTCACTTCCAGAGAGCAAAGAATTTTCTTTTCCAAAACCGTTTTTACACTTCGTTATAAACAGTTTATTGTCAGTTTAACGATTCAAACAAGTAGTGAGTTCAGGTGATGGGCGGTAATATAATTCGTGCATGTAGCTATAAAAATAATATTATAATAAGAAATTTTTTTTGTTGTCATGTTCGGTTCTACTTTGACATTTGTACTACTTTCCGTACCACGGCGTGCGCATGAAAATGTTATATAGTCTGTTTCCAACGAAAGGGATCCATAACAACAGAAATGTTTGGAACACAGTAGGAAACAAACGAAACTAAGCACCCGCCGCCGATCCCGGCATCTTGGGACGAAAAGCGGCTGTCAATAGGAGCTCTTGCTAAAGTCCAGGACTGGTGAATAGTTGCCGCGGCGGGATCAGGTAATCCCGTCCTTTAAATGTCCGGTGCCGTTTTTTGGAAACAGACCATATCCGGGGCTGGAACTATAACAATTCTTTGAAGTTTTTCTTCAAGGTAAAATGCCAAAATTATGACAAAAAACTCCATATGGTTTCTACTTATCCATAATATCTGTTTTGTTCTATTTTTAAATATTGTAGCAAAAATATTTAAATTACTTTCAAAATCTTGTTCAACAGAAAAGTGGGACATTTACAACACAACATTACAGAAATTTGGTTTTTCGATTGCCACGCTTTCACCTTTACGAGGCGAAAATCGAACCCCCCATAAATCGATTTATCGAAACTGTAACTTTTTATGTTATAAAAATTGTTAAAAGTCAAAAACTTCGTTGCTTTCCAATCAATAAATTATGTCAAATGTTAGAATTTGACCCAAAATTGTCGATTTTTCGATTTTTCGTTGGAAATTTTACCATTCGAATGTTTCATTTGCATCACTTAGGGCAAAAAAAATTTAGCTGGGAATAGTTTACCATCAAGGCGCGTCTAAACTACTTAAACAATCTAAATCTAATAATTGTGTTCTAAACATGAATATGAGTGGATTTGGTTTTTTGGTCGCCACGTTTTTAGCTTCTCGAGGCGAGATTCGAGTCCATCAATCGATTTGTCGTAACGTTTACATTAGAAAAATTGTTGAAATTAAAAAAATTAAAAGCTTTACCTATCAATAAATTATGCCAAACGTTATAATTTTACCCAAAATCGTCGTTTTTTTGATTTTTCCAAGTAACCGTTTTGGCATTCGAAGGTTTTATTCGCTTCTCATAACACAAAAAAATTTAATCAGGTAATCCGGTCGACTTCTTAGTCATCAATAAAGATATTATAAAGATAAATTATAAAGATCTTAATTATGTTGTTAGTTTTGTAGGAAACATATTACGCACGGAAATGTTAATCACGATAAAAAAAATCCCTGAACCATCCCTGAAGAGCAGCCATTTTCACATTTAATCACATAATTAATACAACCACAACGGTTTATTCTCAAAATCACATCTTATACACTGCGTGCAATAAATATAGGTCCACTTTGTTTGCTTTTATGAACGTCGTTTAAGGGCTCCGGGACTGATATGGGCCGGCTCATTCGATTGAGCAAAGTCTAACGAACAATTTAACAAATTGAAAACGGAAATTCATTAGCATACGACACAGGCCGGCGCCGTTTGCTAAAAAAACACAAAACGAGATACCACTAGAATTATTTTAGGACATCGAGGCAAACACCGCTGGAAAGCCCTTGAAAAGTTGTCTTGGAAAATGTTTTGTTGCAGTTCAGAAAAATTTCCTCTTCGAACAAACAAGCGTTGAAAATCAAATTCACCCTCTGTATTCTAATGAAAAATTAGAAAATTTGCAGAAAAACTGCAATTTTTTCAGCTTCATCGCTTATTTGTTCAAAGAGAAAAATTTTCTGAACTGCAACAAAAACATTTTCCAAGACAACTTTTCAAATGCTTTCCAACCGTGTCTGTCTCGATGTTCCGGAAAATTTGACAAAGGAAGTCTCTTGCACTTAAAAATGCCCATTTTTCACTGCTCACACCCCGAAAATCCGCATTCAAAGGTGATCACTGTGTTCTCCTGCTACAATTCAGTAAGAAAAGTAATTGCCAATGGTTTTGGATCAAGAGGCAGTCCTCCGACGCCGAGTTCTTCAAAATTAAGAAAAGCAATACCTGTCAACATTTAAGGCGTTTGTTACTGCAGAAACATGTTATGCCCCTTTACTATCGTGTCAGAGACAAGCAAAGAATGCCTCAGGTTATTTCGAAGTTATTTTAAAACCCAGAAAACAACTGTTTTATGCAGTGGACCTATACTTTTTGCATACCTGTTTTTTGGTAAAATTAGCATAACATTTGCATATGAAAATTTGAATTTCTGGCTCCGAGTGTCCGGCCGTTTTATGGCACTACAAATTCAGTGGGCTAGGTCACGGATCATATACCTATCGCCAAGCGGGCACCATGCCAATTTCGTGCCGTTATTCTCTGTTGATATTAGATTAGCATACAATCGTAATCTAAAACAGCATCAACAGAGAATAAAGGCACGAAATTGGCATGATGCCCGTCTGGCGGCAGCTATAGGTTTGACCGTTTTGCCGAAAATCAGAAAATTTGGGGTGAACCTATATTTGTTGCACGCAGTGTATATAACTTATTCTCTTAATTTAATTCATATTTTTTAATTATATTTTTGGTTAAAAGCAATTTCCAATTGTCGTTTTGCAGAAATTCCTCTAACCTTGAATAATTTCGAAGGTAAAACCTTGTATGTCCCCTTTTTGACACTTTCTCCCCAAAATGAACACAATTTCAAAAAATTGAAATTAAAGAACAAATTGCACAGAATTTCAGTCATTTATGTTTTACACAAGTGCACCTTTTGGTGTTAACAATTTCTCTTGTTCGAGTTTTTGAAAAGTTTCGATCTGATTTGTGTTTTTTTCTAAAAACTGTTTCGAAAAATGACAGGATTCGCATTTTCAGAAAATTTGAAACCTTAAACAAAAAGTACTTTTTCGTTGCAAAATAGGCTGTGAAAAATTTAGTTTAATATGAAAAGGTTTAAGACACGATTTCTGAGTGCTGTGAAAATTTCTGTCTCCGATTGAAAATTTTTTGTCTCCGATTGGGCTGAAACGTTAATTTTGTACCATCTTGAACCCGTTTAGTGCAAAAAGCACTTTGGTTTCCAAGGTTTTACATTGACAGCGAAAAAGTGGAACGATGACCTGACATCTCATAACTCCCTTCAAAGTGGTGCCATCAAAATGCGGATGGGCTCGTTTTGTTGATAATTTTATGCTGAAAACAAATTGCTTTAGCGTCAAAACTCCAATTTAATTTTAAACACGTGAAATAGCCAGAAACTGACCCTTTTACGACAAATCGCATGAGCTAGGTCTCGATTCTCGCCTCGTAAGGGTGAAACCGTGGTGTTTAAAACACTTCTTTTTGAATCAGCCTATTTCACGCGTTTGAAATGAACTTGGAGTTTTGACGTTAAAACATGTTGTTTTCAGCATAAAATGATCAACAAAATGAGCCGATCCGCATTTTGATTGGACCACTTGGAAGGGAGTTATGACATGTCAGGTCATCGTTCCACTATTTCGCTGTGAAAGTAAAACCTTCAAAACCAAAGTGATATTCGCACTAAACAGGTTCAAGATGATACAAACGTTTCAGCCCAATCGGAGATAAAAAATTTCATTATGTACGTGTCTTAAGAAGCACAGAAAGTTTTTATAAATTTTCGAAAATGAGAAAGCTCGGTTTCAAATTTACAGTGATGCTTTATCTAAATTTTCAATATTTTTCTTCAAAATGCTATTTTTCAGTCGCTGGTTTCAGAATCCATTGTTCTACTAACGAAATACCAAAGATTGCCCTTTGCAGAGACCTTTTTCGTTTGTCGCGTACATTTTCCGCCCGTTCTACCTAACTCCAAGTGGCAGACGATCGTTTCACTGGCGGCGGTCAACACGGTCGGCCAAAGTGCAGTACTTACAACGCTCGTTAATCGAGTTAGTCTCTCTGGCTCAAGGTTTTTCGAATTTTTCCCTTCATTTTCTGATTTTAGTTGGCTTCTGTTTCATCCTCCTCATCAAGATGTTTCTAAAAATGTCACTTTTTTTGAATTTTTCCGTTAATTTTGGAAACTTTCAATGTTTCATAATTTTTTGATGAAAAACCATACCTATATACAACAATGGATAAGCATTCCCTCTGTGAATATTTTTATACTGAAACAAATCATGAAATGTGCCAATTAATAAATTATTTTTTAAATTTAACTTTCATGACTTTTGCCATTTGGGAGAAAAAGGGGATAGAAATTAAGAACAGCAAGTTTCAAATGAGAATTTCTAAATCTTAAAAAATTTCTTGTTAAATGTTACTTTTTGTGAACCTGAGATTACGCTATCAAATCTTCTTTAAAAAATATAAAGGAAAAATATAACATTTAAAAAAGTTTAAGAAACCCGCCTCAACGTTTCATTTTACAAGCAAATTTTTTGTCTTTCAAGTACAGCTAATAAGTTGCATTTTCCCCGAGATGCATTCAGAATTGTCCGGTTTTTTCTTCTAATTTTTAAATTGTTCCTTGAAGTTTTTAACCTTGTACGTTTTAAAAAATTTAAAATAAATTAAAGATAGGAAGTTTTTTGACAGTATTTTATTCCATTGGCGATACTAGTTCATCTCCAATATTTCACAAAAATTTCACTTTTCAAAAGCCCAGACTTTTTTTTCTTCGTTTTAGTTTTTCGTAGTTCTCATCTCCTCATCAATCTTAAAAAAAGATCAGGTTCTTATTTGAATTTTGTGCGTTAATTCAGTACAACGTCAATATTTCATAATTTTCAGTACCTAGTAAGAATGAGATGCTTATCTTTACCAATGATTGCGTTTCTTATGGCGAAGGGAATTAAGTAAAAATGGTTAAACGATTCTTAAAAATTTGTGAATTTGTCTTTTAAAGGGACGGTCAGGCGGGTTTTACAACATTGGCTCAATTGAGGAAGAAAAAATCGCAGATCGCGAAAATATATATGAATATGGGTTGAAAATTTACCGTTTTTGAGAAAATACGCTTCAAAGTCGTCAAAAACGGGTGTCCGTCTACAGATGTGTAGACGGGCACTGCGTGTCCGGCATTTACAAGGAATGCTAATGAGCAGAATTTCATTTTAATTGGAAGAGAGAGCGTTGGAAAAGAGGAGGGTGCGAGACAATTTAGCATAGTTAATTCGCATAATTTCCGGCCGTATATGATCAAAAATGTAATGAAAAACCCCTTGACTGTCCCTTTAAGACCCGGTTGTCAAACTTTTCTTGTGGAAGTTTTATCCATTAGTAGCAAAAGAAACACATTCGTCAAAAACACATTTAACATTTAATTCAACAAAAAGCACTCAACTATTTTTTTTTTGAAATGGATTCCCAGTGAAATTCAGTTTTTTTAAAAAATATATGTGTTACTCAATACCAGAGAATCCCCGTTAAAATCCTTAACAAATTTATAAAATATTGAAGCAATTTTTAAAATTTTTAAAATTGCTTCAATATTTTATAAATTTGTGAAGGATTTTAACGGGGATTCTCTGGTATTGAGTAACACATATATTTAGAAAAAAAAAACTGAATTTCACTGGGAATCCATTTCAACAAAAAGATAGTTGAGTGTTTTGTCCTATTACCAAAATTAGCAACGTAGTCATAACGATAGTGATCCGACGTTCAGGATTCTAGCATAACACTTTCTTCGTTTTTCTTACTTTTTTCGATGTATCTCTTGAAAACATTAGCTTTATGAAAACATTATAGTCTGTTTCCAAATAAATGTCGACGATATTTCAGCAGCCTTGGTTTTTTGCTCCTTTTCAACCACTGGCGATTAGAAACTTTGATGTAAAAAGAAATAAAATATGCGAAATAGCACAGTAAAATAGGAGTGCGCAGACAAATAAGCGATCGCGGCGGGACCTAATGTCCTTAAAAAACAAAATCCTTTCAGGTTTTTCGCCAAAAGCGGTGCTGTTTTTCAAAAATACACTATAGCGTTAGATTTTTTTACTGTCAATGTAAAACGAATAGACATTTTGGAATTAATTCCTTTTTCGAACTGGTAATCAAGTTTTCCGATTCAACTAAGCTGTAGCTGTCAATAAATTTACTTTTCGGACATTTAAAAAAACTTTTATAAAATAGTTCAATGCGCTATTTTTTGTTACTATGTATCAAATTCATGACAAGTACAAAGTTTGAACTTGCTAAATTACCCATTTTTAAATTTCTTTATCTCTATCTCAGCATATCCGTAGACTTGTTGTAAGCCTAAATTGTTCAGCTTTCGGACGAAGGTCGCGAGAACTAAACATAACTGCTAGTTTTAACCACTTTTTCGAAAAATATGAAACAAAGAAGTAATTTTCAGTAATGACCTCTTCAAACTACCCAAAACCGGCTTTCGTCCTCCTGGCTATGACATTTTTTGAGGTTCGTTTTTTTTAACATTGCTTTTTTCCAGACAAAACATTTATTCTAAAGCTTTTAAAAAGATTTCAGGCCGGAGCTTTTGCCGTTTTCATAGTTTTGAATCCAACCTATTGGCGGGAATCCATTGGAGCTAGTGAAAAAACAGCGTAAGTGTTATATTTTGGCCTTTTTGTTTAAATATTTCTTTTCAGCGATGATGCCAACTTTTCATACGGATTTTTATTGAATTTCACTCCTCTATTAACAGCTTTCCTGGCGGATAACTTTCTTGGCAGATACGCCGTGCTGCTAATTCACTCCGTCTCGTTTATTTTAGGTAGGTGAAGTTTTGTCTTTGTATTTTGCAATTGGATGCATTCGTAGTTTTTTTGAAAATCCACAAAAAAACCATTTTGTCGAATCAACGGCGAGCGGGCAACTAGATAGCAATGTAATTTGAAAAAAATCATTATGTCAATGAAGCATTGAAAAACACAAAAACATTCCATTTGCAAACTGAATATTCGAGAAAATTGCAAAGTTTACAAATGACATTTTTTGATGAGTTCAAAGTCAAAGTAATTGTTCATCCTATGTTAAAAATTAAGAAATTCACTGAAATATTGAAACGAAATAAAATTCAAATTCTCAGTTTTTGAAAAAATTAAAAATATTTGCAGAAATTACAGCAAGCCGTTCATTATATGGTAGTGCACTTTGAAAAATTTATTTGAAAAAGATTCTATTTACAAACAAAATATCTGAAAAATTTAAATTTATAAAAATCTATGAGTGACATATATTTTGTTGCTCACGATTAATGACAAAAATAAGCATCACCGCCCCACTAATTGGTTGTGTAACGTTAAACAATTAGCACTTCAATAAAAAAATATTGAAAAAAAGAAAATTTCGAAAATAAAAATTGTAAAGTGTTTGAAAACCTTTCCTCTTTTTTATTCATATGTCGCAAAATTTTGACCGGCCAAAAAATTCTTGGCCGATTCGCAAATGTAACCCCGACGCAGTATTGCGTACGTATCCTAAAACACTGGATTTTTTCGTACGCGAATTCGCGTCTGGTGTTTTTGCAAAGGGCTAAGAGCGAAATTGGGCGAAGTAGCTTTGGGGACGAGTATACAATTGATTGCTTTTAGCCCTTTCTATCAAACGTCTCCAATTTATAATTGTTTTTAGAGCAGCTAACTGACACATTGACATGAGTATAAATTTTATAAAATGTAAAAATACAAAGTTTTTGAAAACTGTGAAATACTAATTTTCTTAGTCAACAGTAATTTGGCTATTATTTTCTGTTCCACGCCATAGTACGTACTTGGAGAAAATAGAGCGTTCTCACAGGAAATACGCAGAAAAACGAAGACATTCATAAAAAAACTAGTTTTCACGAGAGCCATCGGAATTGTACAAATTGGTTACAAAAAATAGCAGTGATTATATTGGCTCGCTGAAAAACTTTTTGAAACTTAAAATAAGGTCGCTCTGTATTAGCACCTGGCCAATTTTACAGATTTCCGAACATCATAAAACATTCATAAAATTTAGAAAAAGCAAAATAGTATTTTCAGGTTTTCTACTTGTAAGCGTAAGCACCGTTCTTTCCCTACCACTGTCTGGCTACCTTGGAGCCCTTGCCTTAATTTGCATTAGCACAGCTGTTGGAATCAACAAAGTCATTTTGCCTACATTTACTGCGGATCAGGTTAGAATTCATTGAAATTTTCAAAAAAATACAAAAGAACCTTTTAATTAGTCGATTGAATTTGATTCAATTCGATTTTATTGTTGTGAATGTTTCACTGTTAGAATTTCACAGTGTAAGCATTTTTGAAAATTAAACCTTCAAAAAAAAATCTTTTCGTTGTGATTTTTTCAGAATAAGTGTTTCCCCCACGTTAAATTTATTTTTAAACGGTATACTCGTTTTTTCTCGTTTTTTATCTTTTTTTTTTTTTAACTTTTTCTGTTTCGACTGAATGTTTCAACAGAGAATTATATTCCTTAACGAATATCGATTAACAATAAATGGAAGCAAATTTCTTTCCCTCACGTTTAATGTTTCTAACTGCATTGAACATCAGTTTTTCTGGTTTTAGTTACTTTTTCTGGTGAATTCTGCCGGAATGCCAACTTATTCTCAAGCAACGGGTTAAATCAATACTGCGTCCACTGTCATAGCCAAAATATAAATTATTTCTACAGGTCTCCCCAACTTAGGTTACTTGAGTTCCAATGTTTCGCCAGCTGGGACACTCGATTTTCAGTCACACCCGTGACCGTTTTTCAAAAATTTAATTCTACTAATTTAACCGTACTTGATTACTTTGGTACTTAATAAAAAGGAGGCAATTTTTGAAAACAATAGAAACGTACAGTAGAAAAGCGATTCTTTGTGACCCCACCGTGCCGTTTTGCTAAAAATAAACAACAAGCAAAACAGTTGAACGCAATAGGGAATTGGCAATGATTATAAAAACAGAAGTGTGACTTTCTGTGAAGTTTTCGAAAAATCCTTTACATAATTTACATCGATTTTAATTATCATTTTGTAATGTTCTTGTATTGAACAAATAATAGCATTTTGGAATTCTGAACAACTAAACATCAAATGTATTTTTAAATTGCTGACAAGTTTTTGTGAGTTTCAATTCGATTAAATGTTTCGACTTGGCATCACATTTCCCGAGAGCACTCCGCTGGAAAATGCCAACTTAAAAAAAATATTTAAAAAAAAAGAAATTATAGTTCGTGCCAAAACTAATTCGGAACAACGTGCTAATGTTTTGATGTTGTCTCTAGAGTAAAGCGTGCAATATAGGATACTCAGGCCGTGTACGCAGCCAAAATTGCCGAAGTAGATTTAGCGGGGAGTATACGTAAACTATTAAAAAAACAGAACTTGGTAACTCACATTTTTACCAAGTTGTTTTGCTGGTTACATAAGGAAAACTATTTCTACCCCGAATGAATTTTATGCTCTCCAACTTTGTAGAAAAAAAGTCTACATTCGTGTCCATTACATTGAACGAATTTTTAATTTGTTACCTTATAAAACCTTATTGTTGTTTCCGTAAGTTCTTAACGACTGAATGTTTCGCAACGTCAGGATTTTATCTGAAAATTACTTTGCATAATAAATATTTCTCGGGCAAACGCTAATTCAAAAAAAAAACGAAATTTCTGGCATTTTTCATGAATTGTAAAAAATCATCTTTCAATTTCAAAGCAAAATCCTCTTTTAATTTTTTTTAGAAATTGGCACTTTTTTCTGTTTGTTAAATAGTGAAAAAAAGAACTTTTACATATTAAAAATAGTTAAAACAGTTCACAATTTATCTCAATTATGAAAATTTTCAGTTGGTTGAATGTTACGAAAAACCAAAATAGGAAAAAGAAAAATCTGCAACTAATGCGTACTTCAATTGCTCCAATCATGTAAAAAAAACTTTTTTCAACGAAAAGACGCCCGGAAAGAAAACATCTCGAATTTAATGCATTTATCACTTCATTCTTGGTGGAGTTACATTTCTCAATTGAATTGTGGTCCTTTTTTGACCTTTCATCGTGTGTAGTGACTAAAAACAATATTTGTAAAATGCTTCCTTTATGTTTTTTCCGAATGCGCCAACTAGAAAGTAAAATGGTGGATGTTAGCCAAAAAGTAATGTTTTTTGTATGCACAACTATGCACTTGTTTGCAACTTTTGATTTTCGATCAAAATTGGGCGTCTAGCTGGAATTGATTGCAGGACCTGCGCGCATAGGCTGTACAATTGGCATGGTGCGCGAACTTTAACTTCCCATACCCAAAATACTGTGTCTTCGATTTTTTTCTAGTTTTGCATACCGGGGTTAATTTTTATGCTTGATTTAATGGTGTTATTGGTTTTCTCCTCTTTTTCTGTTTTTGACCATTTTTGCCAAAACATCCATTTTGGCGGGTCTGAAGTGATTTTGGTTTAAAACCCTCGATACCACATTTAAAGACAATTACATTATCTATCGATTGCTGTTTTAAAAACTAAATTTGGTTGAGATTGGAGAAAGTAATAAGCGCGCGCCCCGCGCTACCGTAACCCGCGCTACCGAAGCTCCTATTGACCAAAAAACCAAATAGTAAGTATTTTCTTGTTTTCTGATGCAAATACTAATGTTTAAAACCAATTCCTGCAAAAGTCAAAATCCCATGTCACAGCATGTTCTGAGCTTATATAAAATGCGTCTTAGCGCTTATTCCTACACCAAAATACGTTTATTAAAAGAATCAATTTTTTTCTTCAAATTTCTGTGTACATTTTTTTGCAAAACTAAAATTTGTGATAAAGCAATTTTTTGTAATACTGTCGATTTTGAATCAAAAATAGGAATTGGCCATTTTTTCTGTTCGTTAAGTATCAAAAAAATTAGAACTTTCAACAATGTTAAAAAAAAAAGTTAAAACAATTCACATGCTGGTTGAATGTTACGAAATATCAAAACATTAAAAGGAAAAATCTGCAATCACAAACGCTCCGCGATACGTCGATCTTTGTTAAAACAGTGAAAAATTCATTTTTCTTTTATATGACTTTATGGAGTCAATTAACGCATTGCTGAGCGTTTGCTGTTGATGTTGTGTCATTTAAAGTGTTATTTTCAAATTCAGCATAGAAAAATTACCTAGAAACACCCATTGTAAGAAAATGGTCAAAAACCTTATAAACGCCTGAAACATTGAAATGTGGGGAACCGAAAAATTGAATTTTTTGTCATTTTTTGGCCATTCAGGACGTTTTTTCCACTTTCAAGTGGATTTTTCGGAAATATGGTCACCTGTGATTTTCGTTTTGAAAAACTTTTTCGACGCCAAAAGTTGCGTAAAATTCAAAAATGAAACGATCTTTTTTGCACGAATATTAGTGAAAGGTCGAAAACCTCAAAAAACCAGTTTTTCAAACAGTTTTTTGAGTTTTACTTTTTGTAAGATGCAAATTCGTGATAGGTCCAAAAGTTAAAGTTTCTAGAAATCGAATTTGCTACAAAATGAGTTTTTTTTTTTTTAAATTAAAATTTTTTTTTCCTTTTCTAAAAAGATGTCCTTACTATGCTCGAATTTTATGGAGACGACGTCTTAATTTAAAAAAAAACGGCCAATTCCGTTAGGGACCGGGGACCGGGGGACCGGGGACCGACCGTCAAGGGGACCGGGGACCGCTCGACTGGGGGACCGGGGACCGGCCGTTCAAAACAATTGTATTCGGGCTGAATTACAAAAATTTTGTCATTAAACTCACCAAACACGAATAAATAACAAGGCTTCCCGAAGCAGGTGAAATAGTCCTTTAAAGTGGCCACTCCCTGCATTGCTAGAATGCCACCCAGGTTGCACAGCATGTAGTACCAGGAGAACATTTTGTTCCGGGCTTCTTCATTATGACCAGAGAACTGAAAAAAAGGTTTTTTTTGGTCAATTCCGTTAGGGACCGGGGACCGGGGGACCACGGTCCCCGGTCCCCTGTTGGGGACCGGGGACCGAGCCTCAAGGGACCGGGGACCGACCGTCAAGGGGACCGGGGACCGCTCGACTGGAGGACCGGGGACCGGCCGTTGGGGGACCGGGGACCGTTCCTTTGGGGGACCGCGGGTCAGCTCCCAGAGGGCCGGGGACCAACCGTTAGGGGCCCATAAACATGCCAGCGAACAAAGGGCAATCAAGGAGATACAATGAGTGAAGGAACAAATAAAACACAGTTAAGAATGTTTACGGAAGTTACTTTTTCAAATACGCACTAAAACACTGCTAAAATTTTGTCGTTTTCAGTTTTAAAAACAAACAATAATCTTTTAAATGTACAATTAGATTTATGTTTAGGTGTCAGTGGCTAGGAAAAAAGCGATAATCATCCACTTAGTCAGGTCTTAATTTGGAAAAAGCTTTTACTTTTTTCTAGTTTTCTAGTACTTAAGCTAAAAAAAACTTTTTTCATTCTAACTTGTTTTTTGTTAGGGCCTCGCCTATTCTAGGTAATGACATTCTGGAATATTCTGTAACTGTCCCCCATTGTTCTAGACTGTTCTACCCTGTTCTAGATTGTTCTATTCCCCCTAGTTGGCTCCGCCCACTTTGTTCCAGAACCTTCTATTCCTTCTGGAACCTTCCTAGGTTACCCTATATAACCCGGTGACTCATCACCGGATATCTTACTTTCCCGCTTCGTCTACCATTGTTGCTTCTACATAATAAACCTTTGGTTTATTCCCGTTTCTTCCTACGGACACAACAACTGGCGATCAGGATACTTCACGGACCGCTCATCACGACACCATGGGAGACCAAGACATCTCGACGAAGGATATCATGCTGCTGATGGCTGAACAACAGAAGCAGCTGATGGCCCAACAAGCTACTATCACCGCTCTCATGAAGAAGATGTCGGACCCTCCTGCCACCACCTCAACGGAGTCGCTGTTCGACCGCCTCTACAAGCGCATGGACAAGATCGTCTACGACCCAGATCAAGAAGATTCCTTCGACCTGTGGTTTCGCCGCTACGAGGACGTGTTCGCCAACGACTGCACCTCCATGGACGAGAAGACCAAAGTGAGACTCCTCATCTCACTGCTCGACGCCTCATCCCACGCTCGCTTCACGCGCCACATTATGCCGAAGAAGCCCTCAGAGCTGGACAACTGGGGCGACGCTGTCGACATCTTCAAGTCGCTCTTCGGAACGAAGAAATCCCTCTTCCGTCGCCGCTTCGAGTGTCTCAAGATGTCCTTCTCTCCAAACGACGACATCGATGGATTCATCAACCTTGTCAAGGCAAGGTCCGCCGAAGCCAACTTCAAGGACATCAAGACCGAAACCATGGAGTGCCTGGCTCTCGTTTTCGCCTTCCAAGCCCCAGAACTCGCCGAGTTCCGCCTGCGCTTCCTCCGGAAACTGGACAAAGACGACAAGTGCACCATCGACAACCTCGGCAAGGAGTACCACATGTGGAAGTCAGCCAAGGACGACTCCAAAATCGTCGAAGCTGCCTCCCGCTCTGCGATCCACTCCGTCCAGAAGAAACCATTCTCCAAGACAAATCGCACACTGCCTCGGACACCCTGTCCGATCTGCCACCAAGGACTGCACTGGAAACAGGACTGTCCTCAGAAGAAGACCTCTGGTACGCGCTAGGAGTCCCCTCCATCGTCCAGCTACCACAACAAGCCGCGCACTCGCTACCAGAAGAGCATCGAAGGCAACCAAGGAGACGTCCACCAACACCTGGAAGTTCTCATCAACGGACGTCCCTCTCTGCTCCAGTTGGACACCGGCGCCGATGTCACGCTCATCTCCCGCCCCACCTGGATGAATCTCGGATGCCCCCAGCTGCACCCCTCCGCCGACACCCTCAAGACTGCCAGTGGTCACCCGCTGACCAACTACGGCTCTTTCAACGCCGATTTCTCAGTCAACGACGTCAAAGGAGGCTCGCACACCGGCTCTGGAGTCTGCTACGTCACCGACGACAACGACCTTCTCGGAATGCCCTGGATCAAACAACTTCCACCCTTCGAGAAGGCCCTCAAGATGTTTCACATCCACTCCGTCAAGACGATCAACGCCTCCGCTCTCCGAGAACAGACGATCGCCTCACTGAAGACAAGGTTTCCCTCCGTCTTCACTCCTGGACTTGGTCGCTGCACCAAGGCGACGGCATCGCTCTACCTCAAGCCCGACGCTCAACCCGTCTTCATCAAGAAGCGCGCCGTTCCATACGCCTCCGTTCCTCTCATCGACAAGGAGCTCGACCGTCTACTAGAAGCCGACGTCATCAGTCCTGTCGACCACTCATCCTGGGCTGCACCCATCGTCGTCGTGAAGAAAGCCAACGGCACTACGCGTCTCTGTGCTGACTTCTCCACTGGACTCAACGACGCGCTGATGTTGGCACCAGCTCCCGCTGCCCACCGCGGAGGACATCTTCACCAAGCTCAACGGCGGCACCGTCTTCTCCCAGATCGACTTCGCTGACGCCTACCTGCAAATCGAAGTCGACGCCGACTCGAAGGAGCTCCTCACGATCAACACGCAACGTGGATTGTTCCGATACAATCGCCTGCCCTTCGGTGTCAAGTCTGCTCCTGGCATCTTCCAGCAGATCATCGACTCCATGATCTCTGGACTCTCCGGCGTTGCTGCCTACCTCGACGATGTCATCGTCACCGGCCACACTCCCGAACAGCACAACGCCAACCTGGAAGCCCTATTCCACCGAATCCAAACATTCGGCTTCCGCGTCCGCATCGACAAGTGCAACTTCGCCATGACACAGATCACATACCTCGGGAACGTGATTTCCGCCACCGGACGCCGGCCCGATCCCAAGAAGATCGACGCCATCACCAAGATGTCACCTCCGAAGAACGTCGCCCAGGTCCGATCGTTCCTCGGCCTCATCAACTACTACGGTTCATTCGTCTCCGAGATGCGCCAGCTTCGTGCACCGCTCGACACCCTGCTCAAGAAGGATGTTCCGTTCTGCTGGACCTCCGACTGTGACGCCGCCTTCAAACGCGCAAAGGAAGTGCTCACTTCGGACCTGCTCCTCACTCATTTCGACCCATCTCTACCCATCATCGTGGCCGCCGACGCATCCAACGACGGGATCGGAGCAGTTATTTCCCACCGCTTCTCCGACGGTTTCGAGAAGGCTATCTTCCACGCCAGCCGATCTCTAACCGCCGCCGAGAAGAACTACGGTCAAATCGAGAAAGAAGGACTCGGACTCATCTACGCCGTCCGAAAGTTCCACCGCTACCTCTATGGACGCTCCTTCACCCTTCTCACCGACCACAAGCCTCTCCTCGCCATTTTCGGAAGCAAGAAAGGCATTCCCGTCTACACCGCCAACCGTCTCCAACGCTGGTGTCTGACGCTGCTCGCCTACGACTTCAAGATCGAATACCAAAGCACCACCGCTTTTGGACAAGCCGACGCTCTCTCCCGTCTCATCGCCTCTGCCGCAGTGCCAGACGAGGACCACGTCATCTCATCGATCTCTCAAGAAGCCGAAGTCGCCTTCACCGACAGGATCAAGAGCCTTCCCGTCTCCTCTTCTGAAGTCGAGAAGTTCACCACTGAAGACGACTGCCTCAGCGAAGTCCTGCGACTCATCAAGTCTGGATCCTGGCCGAAGAAACCTTCCTCAGCCATCGCCAGATTCGCAGTCCTTCGCCGCTCACTCTCTACCGAAAATGGATGCATCCTCTTCGGACACCGCATCGTGATTCCGCCACCGCTCCAGAAGCGAGTCCTCTCTTTCCTACACTCTGGACACCCTGGAATCAACCGTATGAAGTTCCTGGCTCGAGACTACGTCTACTGGACCAACATCAACGAGGATCTGGAGAACATCGTCCGTGCCTGCCGTAGCTGCCAAGCAGCTGCCAAGGCACCCATCAAAAACACGCTCTGCCCGTGGCCTACGCCGAATGGACCCTGGAATCGTGTTCACATCGACTTCGCGGGTCACCGGCCTTCTCCAAATGGCCCGACGTCATTCCGATGTCTTCCACCACGAGTACCGCCACAATTCGCGAGCTGACGCGCCTCTTCGCTCAGTTCGGCTACCCGCAGACCCTCGTTTCGGACAACGGCACCCAATTCACCTCATCCGAGTTCAAGGAGTTCTGCCGCCTCTCTGGAATCGAACACATCCAATCTCCGCCGTTCCACCCTCAGTCCAACGGACAAGCTGAAAGTTTCGTCGACACCTTCAAGCGAACTCTACAGAAGCTCAAGGGACAAGGAGCTACTCAAGAAGCGCTGCAGACGTTCCTCTTCACCTACCGCTACACCCCCGTGTGCCAGTTGTCCCAACGGACGCTCACCCGCTGAGAACTTCCTGGGGAGGAAACTCCGTAATCCGCTCGATCTTCTGAAGCCGTCCGACTCGACATCTACCAAGGCCAAGTCACCTATGGCCAACCAGTTCAATCGTCACCACGGAGCCAAGCCACGCCGCTTCGAACCTGATGACAACGTCTACGTCCGCGACTACCGTCCTGGCCAGCCTCGATGGTCGCCTGCCCGTGTCGTTCATCGCCTCGGACAAGCCGTCTACGACGTCCTCCTCGATAGAACCATCTGGAAGCGCCACGTTAACCAGATGCGCCCTCGTTCGTCGCCCAACGCCGTCCAGGAACTGATGACCGCCTTCGATGTGCCTCTGACCGCTGCCCGTGCCTCTCCGACGCCTACCGTAGCCGTTCTACCGCCCATCGTCGCCCCTGCTGTCATTCCTCAGACGCCTGCCCAGCCAGTGCCTGCTCCCGTCGTTCCCGGACGCCCGACGCGCCAACGTCGCCCGCCGACGAAGTTCGAAGTTGACCCTTATCGCCAATCCTACCGTAAGCGTCAATCTTAGGAGGGAGGTGTTAGGGCCTCGCCTATTCTAGGTAATTCCAGAATGCTCCATGACATTCTGGAATATTCTGTAACTGTTCCCCATTGTTCTAGACTGTTCTACCCTGTTCTAGATTGTTCTATTCCTCCTAGTTGGCTCCGCCCACTTTGTTCCAGAACCTTCTATTCCTTCTGGAACTTTCCTAGGTTACCCTATATAACCCGGTGACTCATCACCGGATATCTTACTTTCCCGCTTCGTCTACCATTGTTGCTTCTACATAATAAACCTTTGGTTTATTCCCGTTTCTTCCTACGGACACAACATTTTTAACGCGGCGAAGTCAAGCACATTTAAAAAAATGATAATAAAATATGAAAAATGAGGGGCAAAAGCAGATGGAAGAACGTCGTACGGAATGTTACGAAACGTCTTACGTAAGAAGTAAAGGGTTTTAGCTCTTACGTAAGAAAATTGACTACTTTCCGTACGAGACCATTTGCGAAAAGATAGTTCACATTCCTTTCTTATGTTGTTTTCTTTCTTTTGCATTTATTTTTTTTTAAATTACGTGTTTATTCACAATTTATATGTTAACGGGCGCTTTTGTTGAAAATAGAAGTGGCACACTCCGCATACTAACAGTTTTATTCCGAAAAAATTCCTCCGGTCCCGGCATTTCCTACACCGCGGCAAATTTTCCCCCGCTATCGCAACTTTCGCCAAGAAAATTCGACAAAATAACAACGTTCTCTACGTAAGCATGTCGCTTGCGGAAGGCCAAAGGCACATAGGGAGGAACCAGCCATGGGCGAATGGATTGCGCTATGTTTTTCTGCGCATCCCCTCTTTTGTATGATTACTTCTTGGGTGCCTCTCGTGACACCCGGCTATCATTAGGGTCGAAAATGACGCCCTTATGACCGTTAACGCACCCTCCCTTTGTAATAAAAGTTTGAAAAAGCAAGGTATGACCCTTGGCTGTGAGATTCCCCGACAATTCCTCCGGGCGGAAGAACTGCGACTACCGCGACAATTCCTCCGGTTGCGACAAGTCCTTCGGTCGCGTCTTTGCCTACAACGCGGCCCATTTTTGCTATTGCAACTTTCGCTAAGAAAATTCAACAAAATAAACACTGCCTCGTTAAACTACTCTTCTACATCCTCGTTTACTCGTTGGGTACCCATAAAGTGAACTACCAGGGTAACAGTTTCTATTAAGGAAGGGATGCGTGTTCGTACTGGCGGGGCCCCCACCCCGCCTCGCGTTTCTGGGGTGTCCCCAAAAGTCCATATTGTACGGAAGCAAGGAAACATTCCAACGGTACGAATTGTAGGCGAAGCGGAGGAATCATAGATGAACACGTGCCCGTAAATTCGGCAGAGAGGGTCGCGCTAGGCCTAATTTCCAGTTTGGGGGACTCGCGCCACACGTCTCATTTGTATTGTGGGGGCCGCGCAAAACGGAACCTACAGGTAGCTTGTTCATGTGTGGGAGGAGTTTTCGGTAAAGCGGCTGAGAGAAACCAAGCGTCCTCCATTTTGTTAAAGGTCACAAAATCGCACAAATTAAAAAATAACGATTCTTCTACACTCTCGTTTACTCGTTGGGTGCCCATAAAGTGAACTACACCGTTTAAACAAGGTAACTTTTCTATTAAGGAAGGGATGCGTCGTACTGGCGGGGCCCCCACCCCGCCTCGCGTTTCTGGGGTGCACCGAAAAGTCCGTATTGAACAGAAACTGGAGAAGCGGGCGTCGCAGTGGTGAGAATTTTCGTGAGCGGAGCTAGACGCCAACCATTATTTCAGAACTTTAATTGTTTTTACCGTGTAAAAGCTTTCTTGCTCAAAAGGCGTTAGAATACTTTGTTGGGAAAGGAAAGCCCAGTGGCGAGCTTTGAAGAGGCACCCTGACTTCAAAAATAAGTCGACGACTTGATTTCTTATTGTATGTAGCACGTGTAATGCGTAATAAATTATTATTATTATTGATACATTTTGAAACAGAATTGCCCCAAAATTTGAGTTTCCTGGTCCTAGCGGTTGGCCCGCGGTCCCCCAAAGGAACGGTCCCCGGTCCCCCAACGGCCGGTCCCCGGTCCTCCAGTCGAGCGGTCCCCGGTCTCCTTGACGGTCGGTCCCCGGTCCCCCGAGGCTCGGTCCCCGGTCCCCCAACAGGGGACCGGGGACCGTGATCCCCCGGTCCCCGGTCCCTAACGGAATTGACCAAAAAAAAACCTTTTTTCAGTTCTCTGGTCATAATGAAGAAGCCCGGAACAAAATGTTCTCCTGGTACTACATGCTGTGCAACCTGGGTGGCATTCTAGCAATGCAGGGAGTGGCCACTTTAAAGGACTATTTCACCTGCTTCGGGAAGCCTTGTTATTTATTCGTGTTTGGTGAGTTTAATGACAAAATTTTTGTAATTCAGCACGAATACAATTGTTTTGATTAAAAAAAATTTCTCAAAAAAGCATTTCTCAAAACACTCTACTTTTAATAGAACATAATGATTTTTTTTAAATTAACGCTTTTTTGAAGAAAAGAGTTGCGGATCGAATGAATAGATTAAATTTTCAGACTTTAGTGTTTTACACGAAACGTTTGAACTACGAAATTTAAAATATCCTAATTTGTAATTCCGATTTGAAAAATATGATTTTTAATTTTTTGGAAAAGTTTTTTTAAAAATAAATTTTATGTAATAAGAAAAAGAAATGTGGTAAATCAAAACATCACATTTATCGTTAATTTCATTTTCGTCATTGCACGTTTCTCCAAAAAGAGCAAGCATTTCTTGTTCAATACTCAATAATCAGGCTACAAAACTTTTTCTAAGTTTTTGTCAAAGGTTACGGAATTTACTAAAAATATAATTAAAAAAAAACTATTTTTACACTTAACATTACTGAAAAGCAGTAAAATGTAAATTTTGTTTAATATAATTAGGTAACAACGCAAACAAACTTAAAAAACTCAAAACACTTAAATGAAGAAAGAAAACTTCGGGAATTCTTGTTATTTTTGTTTGTGTTTGTGAGTTTTAGAAGGCAATTTTAATTTTTTTTAATTCCTTGACTGTTTTTTGAAGAGTTACAGCAATGTCGTAAAATCACAAAAGCTTCCAAAATGACAACCTAATCCGCCTTTGTTTTTGAACCCAATTTCAATCCCATTATAAAAAAAATATGTTCCTGTTCAATATTTGTGCGTCTTTTTTTTAAAAATTGTTTTTATTGTAATTAAGAGAAAGTATCTTTTATAACATTTGAGGGTTGTGCTTCTGTTGGTTAGCTGCGCAACGTAATATGCGGATATACTCCATTTCCAACGAATGGGCAAGGTTTTTCACAAGTTTTAAAGGACTAGTAGCTTTGGTCCCGCAACGATCTTAGCTAACTGTCTGCGCACTACTCTTTTACAATGCTCTTTCGCCTTTTTTATATCTGTTCCTTTCAATGTTTCAAATTCTTTTTGGATAAAATCGTCTCTTTTTTTTCACAATTTTCCGAAAGTCGAAGATCTTCCCTTGGAAACAAACTAAAGGTACACCCATTCATTACCCCAACACAACCATCTTTTATAACATTTTACGCTTGCTATCAACAACACCAAGCGGTTCGCTTTGTCAAAAACTTAGGAAACTGAATGAAACATTTGTACTATGACCAACTTGCAATCAAAATTCCATTTTCGCTAAAAATTTCTGCAAAAAGAAGTGAAAAAAATTTAGCCAAAGTCTTTTTTTTAAACCTCGTTGGGCTTTTTTTAACAGTAATAACTATTCAAAAAAATCCTAGAATTCAATTTTTATTACATTTAGATTCATTTTCAAGGCCTACTTCGTCCGGATATGATAATAATTTCACCAATTTTAATTTTTTGCTTAGAATTTCAATATTATTAATTATCAAACAAGTGCACTTCATGCAGTCAAAAAGTTTACAAATTCAGCTATAAAAATACTCGATTCTTTGAATCAACAGAGGCCATTATTGATAAATAATGAATACCTCCAAACTGAAACATGTAAGTCCACTCAAAAAAAAACTTACAAAGGTTGAATGTGCATACAAACTCAGCAGTATTTTTTTGCTGGAAGTATCAAAGACGAAAAATTGCGTTTCGAATATTTTAGTTTAAAATAAAATGTCGAAAAGTTAAATTTTATTTAAAATAGAATATTCGAATTGTGCCATTATAATTCGATATTGCAATTTTACTAAAGTAGGCCTTCAAGTTAACGGTAGCAAAACTTTGGGAATGTCCACTAGGCCTGGAAACGTAATCGTAGGTGGTAAATCCGTAACTTTAGTCAACAAGGTAGTCTACCTCGGTTCAGAGGTATCCTTAGATGGTAAACACAGGGGCGAAGTCCAAAGGCGCAGCAGAGCAGGGTTTTTCGCTTTCAACAGATACAGGGATCTCTTCCAAAATCGGGTTGTTCCCCTTCACGTCAAGCGGAAATTTTTCAACTCATGTGTCCTTCCTGCTCTCACTTACCGCGTCGAAACCTGGGCAGTTACTAAGGCATCTCTTAACAACTTAGCTGTCGCACAGCGGCGAATGGAGCGGGTAATGTTGGGAATTTCGTTACTGGACAGTCGCGGGAATGATTGGGTACGAGCTAAGACCGCGCTGAAGGACATAATTGCCGAATGCCTGAGGAAAAAGTATTTGTGGTGTGGTCGGCTTGCACAAATGCGTGATCAGAGATGGGCCAGAGTGCTGACCGAGTGGCACCCACACGGATCGAAGCGAGGAAGAGGAAAGCCGGGTGTGCGATGGAGAGACGTTTTCATCAAGGAGATCGGCCCCCATTTCTTCCGAGAAGCAGCCGACAAGAAGACCTGGCAGAGAAGAATCATGGCGCTGCATGGCTAAGATCTATGAACAAACAGCGAATGAATGAATGAATTGCAATTTTTGAAATTGATACAACCACGTTTTATTCCACTTCAAAAATATTTTTTTTGAAACAAATAAATCAAAAGAAATTGTTCAAAAAACCGAATCGTTGTTTAAAAAAAATTATTTTTTTAGGTCTCTGCACAGGAATGGTCCTCATTTCCGCTGGATTATTCATCGGCTTTTCAAAATGTTTCGTCAGAGCGAAAATGTCGAAAAATGTGCTGGTCGAAGCAGTCAAGTGTGTAATTGTGGCGGTTAGGAACAAGAAAAGGATGATTTCTGAAAATATGGTATTTTATTATTAGAAAATGGGGAAAAAATCGATTTTAAGGAAATTTCGGGCAAAAAAGGATTATTGGAGTACGCTGTTCCAGTTTACGGAGAGAAGTTCGTGGCTGATTTGAGACAGGTTGGTTTTTCAATGACTTTATAAATTTGTTGTTTTTGTTGTAAAAAAAAAACGTATCAAAAGTAATCTCACAACTTTAAAAAAATATTTCACATAGTTACCAATTTCAAAGTTCGTAAAGTGTTCCAAGCAAAAAAAAATAACTAGAACCGAGTTTTAACAATATATTTCTTTCTCATTCTATGATAACCCATCAAAAATGACTACACAAGATTGATAACCCCCTAAAAATGGTTATGATACAGTTTGTTCAATATATTCTAACACAATTGTTTTTAAAGGACTCGTAAGGGGCCTTTTCAGAATCGTATGCTAATGAAGACTTGGCAAGCATTTTGCGCACGGCCGTTGTTTGGAGCGGTGTTCGGGAAAATGATTTCATTTAAAATGGGCCAATTTGCATACGGTTCATTTCCAATCTGAAAAGGCCCCTTACGGCCCCTTTAAACTTTTGACAAAGTTTCTGAAAAAGAAAATTGGTGGGTGTGAATCACCGTGTGATCACGACTGAATAAAAACTGCATAAAAAGAATTGCATAAAATGTCTTTTAGAAAGTGCACAAAAACTTTAAGCAGAATTATAGAACATGTGTTTGGCCCCTGAAAGTCGCTATTTTCATTTTTTTTTAATCGGAGGCTCTCCTGGCATCACATTGCACCATCGGTAAAATGGAAAATTACACAATATCTTTGAAACAGCAGATTCAGTTTTAGAAAGAAAAATGCAGAACTGAAGCAGATATTAGTTGAAATGATTCAGAGTAGCCTGAAAGTTTGAAAAGTTTTTTGTTTCGATTTTTGAACTGATTTTCAGTTTTTAACAAGCTGTTTTTTTCACAATTTTTATACAATGAAATATATTGTATTCCTTGTGAGTCAATGAAACATTTCTTTTTTTTATCCTTTGCAGCAGAGAGTTTGTGGCAGGATGTGAAAACTAAGTTCGAAACAAAAAAATATTTTGGCTTCAACAATAAATGAACACGACGCTTTCAAGGACCGATAGGCGAGAGTCAGATTCTTTACGGAAAACCTCAAAAACATTGAAACAATGTAATTTTTTTTATAAAATATATACATCTGATCCACAAAATTACGATCAGCTGAGAATTTTTTCCCCTCATATGATATCTGATCAATTCAAACGACTACCTACAAACTGAGCAATGACACACAAAGAAATAGGATTAATACAGTATGTTTAAAACATTTAAACAGAAATGTTTATGAATTTTTGACAAATTTTGGTAACTGTGGGAGCATGACTGAATAAAAACACATTGCGTAAAATGTCTTTTAGAAAGTGCACAAAAAATTTAAGCATTATAACAAAACATGTGTTTGGCCCTGAAAATCGCTATTTTATTTTTTATCGGAAACTCTCTTTTATCGTTATTAATTGTACCTTTGGTAAAATGGAATATTTCACAACGTCTTTGAAACAGCAAATTCAGTTTCAGAAAAAAGGTTCAGAACTGTCATAAGTTACTGCTGCTTCAAAGCAAAATAGTTCAGTTAACAAAAATTTTGTTTTGTTGTTTGACCTGGTTTACAGTTTAGGGTGAAAGTCGGATTTTTTATAGAAAATCTCAAAAACATTGAAGCAAAAGAAACTCACATAAAATTTTGTTTTTAGTACCTGAAATTCGCTAGTTTATTCTTCATCGGAATTTTTTTCTCATTATATGATTTACCATCAATCAAAATGACCACACGATTGATTATCCTCAAAAATGGTAACATTCTAACACATTTGTGTTGAATTTTTGACAAAGTTTCTAAAAAAAAAATTGGTGGGTGGGATCACGACTGATCGTGAATAAAAACGAATTGGTAAAAGACCTTTTAGAAAACGCGCGAAACATTTTAGTAGAAAAATAAAAAATATGCTTTGCCCCTGAAAGTCGGCATTTTGTTTTTTTTATCGAAAGCTCACATTGACCTGTAGTCATTGCACCATCGGCAAAATGGAAAATTTCAACACGTCTTTGAAACAGCAAATTCAGTTTTAGAAAAAAATGGCTTAAAACTGTCGCAGCCATTAGTTTCTACTGCTTCAAAGCAAAATAGTTCAGAGTAGTTTGAAAATTAATAAAAAAATTTGTTTTGTTGTTTGACCTGATTTAAAGTCTTAGTCTTGCATGAGAGTCAGATTCTTTACAGAAAACCTTCAAAACATTGAAACAACTTACATTCTTATAAAATTTTGTTTTTGTCTATGAAAGTAGCCATTTTGTTTTTCATCGGAGTTTCTATTCCTAATATATGATATCCCATAAGTTCAAACTACTACCCGCAAACTAAGCAATGATTCACAAATAGTTTTAATACAGTATTTTCAAAACATTCTAACACAATTGTTTATGAATTTTTGACAAAGTTTCCCAGAAAAAAATGGTGGGTGGGATCAAGAATGAATAAAAACGCATTTCTTTTAGAAAGGGCACGAATATTATAAGCAGAAATATGAAACACGTGTTTGGCCCCTGAAAGTCGCCATTTTGTTTTTTTTTTATCGGAAGCTCACATTGACCTGTAGTCATTGCGCCATTGGTAAAATGGAAAATTTTATCACGTCTTTGAAACAGCAAATTCAGTTTAAAAAAAAAGGTTTAGAACTGTCATAAGTTACCGCTGATTCAAAGCAAAATAGTTTAGAGTAGTTTGCAACCTTTATGAAAATTTTGTTTTGTTGTTTGACCTGATTTACAGTTTAGGGTGAAAGTCGGATTCTTTACAGAAAACCTCAAAAACATTGAAACAACTCTCATAAAATTTTGCTTTTTTCGGAATTTTGTTTCTGATTTTATGATTTCCCATAAATTCAAACGACTACCCACAAACTAAGCAATAACCTAAGCCTAAATTGTTCAGTTTTCGGACCGAGGTCGCGAAAACTGAACATAATACACCAAAAATGGTATTACTATGTTCACAACATTCTAACATAATTTTTTATGATTTTTTTGACAAAGTTTCTATAAAAAAAACATTGGTAGGATCAAGACTAAATAAAACAAATTGCGTGAAAAATACATTTTAGAAAGTACCTTAAATTTTTTTGTAGAAATATAAAAAATACGTTTTGCCCCTGAAAGTCGCCATTTTGTTTTTTTATCGGATTGCTCAGTGCGTATTGTACCATCGGTAAAATGGAAAATTTCACAATGGCTTTGAAACAGCAGAAAAAGGTGCAGAACTGAGGCAGATATTAGTTGAAATATTTTAGAGTAGTTTGAAACTTTAAAATTTTTTTCTGTTTTGATTCTGGTCCTTATTTTCAGTTTTTAACTAGCTGTGTTATATATAAAATGAAATAAATTGTATTCCTTGTAAGACATTGATACATTTAATTTTTCAACATTTACAGCAGCGAGTTTGTGACAAGGTGTGAAAACAAAGGTCGAAACAAAAGATATTTTGGCTTCAACAATAAATTAATTCAACGCTTTCAATGATGCACCGATGAGCGAGAGTCAGATTCTTTACAGAAATTCTCAAAAACTTTCAAACAACATATAGTCGTCGCCAATTTTACTTCTTGACCGATTTACAATGCCACCCTGACGCGTTATGGCGAGCATATCCTTAAACACAGGTTTTTCGTACGCAACTTCGCGTCTGGTGTCATTTGCACAGAGCTAACGAGGGAAGTACACGATGTCAGCCTGGGATTTTCAAAATCTGTCGATTAGGCGATATAAGGGACCCCTAGGGCAACCTAAAACCGTTTTTGAAAAGTGCCACGGACACTTGGTTTTCGAGATAATTAGCATTTAATTTTTTGCATGCGTATAATCACTGAAGGCGTGGCTGACGAAAGCACGGGCTCCATGGCCGAGTGGTCCAAGGCGCATTTCCAATCCAATTTTTTGTTTGGGTTGGTGGTTCGGTTCTTTTTTCAACCAATATGTTTTGCGAAATCGGATTTTGATAGTTGAAAACGGAAAACAAAACATCTTACCAGTAGCAGCACTTAACGAAGGTATGCAGTGCATGACCAGGGGTGTAAATGTGTCACAGAATTAATCAGAAATGTGTGAAAAGACTAACGTTGAAAAAGTAAACGATTTGTTTGAAATGTAGAAAGGACCTTCAATAAAAAGTCTCTATTTCTCTTAAAGGGACAGTAAGGCGGGTTTTACAACATAGGCTAAATTAAGAGAGAAAAATTCGCTGATCATGAAAATATATATGACTATGGGTCGCAAACTTACCGTTTTCGAGAGAGCCTACTTCAAATCGTGCAACAACGCCCGATCATCCGCAGATTGTGCGGATGGCCAGTACGCCCTGCGTGTCCGGCTTTTACAAGGCATGCTAATAAAGAGAATTTCATTCTAATTGAATGAGCCAGTTCTGGAAATGAGGAGGGCGCGAGGCAATTTAGCATAGTTGATATGCAAAATTTCCGATCGTATCCGATCGAAAATGAAATGAAAAGCCGCCATACTACCCCTTTAATATTTCCAGATCTTAAATAAACAGCAAAAAGAACTTGAGTTTTTATCATGGAAAACGAATCTCCGCCTTTTTAAAAGAACTCCTCAAAAAACAATTTGATAAAAGTTGAATCATTGTGGTTGTTATCGCAAATAGAAATCTTGCCAATTTTAAAGTTAGTGATCTATTTGTGAGATTTTTGACGATTCGTTTCTTTCTTCTTCAATCTGTTTTTAAAAACCTCAACAAAAACACCCCGTAAAATAAATACGTATCGTAGTGAAAACAACAAAAAATTTAGATCTCATAGGCGATTTAGATGAGAAAAAACAGGCGGAGATTCGTTTTCCATGATAAAAACTCAAGTTCTTTTTGCTGTTTATTTAAGATCTGGAAATGTTAAGAGAGATAGAGACTTTTTATTGAAGGTCCTTTCTACATTTCAAACAAATCGTTTACTTTTTCAACGTTTGTCTTTTTACACATATACATTTCATGATGAACATGAAGAAGAGGACCAATCGCCGGAGAAAGGAAAATTTAACCTTAACCTCCACCTTAACCGTAACCTTTTCGCTTTTCCAACCCAGATGATCACAACACCGCTTCGGGGAAAAACTAACTTTTCAACACCTTTGTTTCTTTTGTGCTGATTTGACCAAGTTGCAAAGCTATGACTGTTAATCCTGAAAATATCTTAGTTTAGGGCGTGATAATCGGCTTTGGGACACAAAATGAACACGGATTGTACCCCTATTGTGTTAGCAATGGCTCTTTTATTAACAGAATTCAAAGCCAGCCTGCTTGGGACGGGATTGGGCGGCAATCGGCCGCCTCATGGCCGCGCTTTGCGCCAGAACGGTTTTCGGCCGCACTATGGTACCCTCCCCTCACTTTCCCACCCCACGTGCTTCACGGCATTTTCACGGCCGAAGGGTGAGTAATGAATGGTCGTAGGCCATTAATCTGCGGCCGCGTGACTGTGCGGCCGCAGGCCGCAGACCAGGAAAGTGCTCGCCGTAGGCGCGCGTTTCCTCCTGGTTAACAATATAACAACATTTTACATTTACAGAATTTTACAAACATAATTAGACATTTACAGAATTTTACATACATTTACATAATTAAAGATAACAAACTATTATGTAAAGTTCGACGGTACCACACATACAAAGGCAGCATCTGTTGAACACGGTCGCCATTTCCACATGCCAATGAGGTCCCCCGACATTTCCAGCTGAAATATAGTTTGTAGTTTAGTCAGTTAGCATTAATGTTAACCGTTATGCAGTTTTCTTCATCACTTATGGTAGAATCCTGAACAAGCATTGAAAAGTTCATGGGAGAACCATCCATCCAAGTTCCAGTGGTTCGATTGAACCCTAGCCATATTGGAAATGTAATTCCTACTAGTGACGCATAACCTTAAATTTTTTATATACTTTTAGAAACATTTTGCCTACTAAATAGAAGTTCATTTTCAGCTCGGTTGTGAATACATGGAAACGTTGCCGTTAGAAATTGGTAATGGCAGTAGATATCGTAGGCGTAATGGAATGGTATGCCAATAGTTCCTGTGTAGTATGAGAAACACTGGCCTATTTGGGGAAAGTATTTCCATGGGGTGTTCGAAAAAGTGCACTGTTGGGGACAGTTGGTTTCTGAAATGTCATGTGAGAGTCTAGTCAAAACTATCGCGTGCTTGACCGAGAATCGCCACTAGTCAATTAAGGGTCTCTTGGTCACAAAATTTCAAAAAGGTCTAATCGGGATCATATTTGGTGTAGAAGCTATAATAGGACCCTTTCACATGAAAAAAAAACCCACGGAAAACCAATTATCGATTTTTGTGTCGAAGTATAGTAATCGACCCCGACGGTACTGTAACAACCCTCAAACTTGAGACAACTCAAAATGCTAAGTATGGAATCGACTGCTGGCAAATATGTATGAAAAAACGCAAAGAACCACGAGCATCGACCTTTGCGGCGCCTTTCAACGCCCCCTTCCCCCCCCCCCCCCCCCCCCCCCCCACAACGCCGAACTCAGAGCCAAACTACTACAAAATGTTGTGTGCAGTTTTTCATTAAAATTTAAACACACATTTAAACGAAATACAATATTTGGTTTGAACTTTTCTTAGTAAATTACAAAATTGAACAAAAAAGACATTTTCAGACTTTTATGAAGCAACATATTTTGTTTCAGATTAAAAGCAGAAAGGCAACATTTCGTTTTCAATTTAACAAACCGTAATAAAAGCAAAAATACCACATATGTTTTTGGCAATTCCGTACTGAAGCTCATACCTGTCATATAAGGATAAATGCAAATCACTCCCGACGTATCTTCTGTAGCATTTTCAACAATTTCTCTTTCGCGGTCAAAAACGAAGCGAGAAAGCGTTTCGTTTTCTAAATGTCTCGTGTGTGTGTGTGTGTGTGTGTGTGTGTGTGTGTGTGTGAGTGTGTGAGTGTGTGAGTGTGTGCGTGTGTATGTGTATGTATGTGCCTGAGTGTGTGTGAGTGTGTATGTGCGGACGAAACTTACTATTTGAAGAAAGCCAAACGTCACTATTAAAATTCGAAGCTTGTTCATTGTAGCTACATTGGCCTGTAAAACAAACACCATTAAAAACTATATTCAACCAACTAATTGAAAGACCAGAACCTTGCTGGTTATGTCCATAGTTCGATTCAATAAACGGTAGATGGCCTTTGACAGTTTCACACTTTTTGTTGGCCTGAAAGAAAAGTATTGCTTGTAAAAGTCATTTATTGTATTAGGCTAAAATAGCAAATACTCCTTTTAACTAAAATTTACCTCGTCAAATGATGATGTGTAGAATTCAATCAAACAAGCGTTTTCACTAAAACTTTAAATGTTTTAGTGATATAAATCACCCACGCTTCGTCTTCTACACCACCAAATTGGCATTTGTAGCTGATTTTTGTTGAACAAAAAATTAATAATAGTAAAAAGAGAATACACTGAAGTTTCATCGCAGAGAGCACAAACACTCCCAAGCAAGCATTATCTTTTTGCAAGATAGCTGAAAATGTTGATTGGAAACCATTGCAGAATGGCAAGCAAAAGATAAAATTCTGAGCTTGAACAGAAAATCTGGGGGCTTTATCTTTCTATTATCAAATACACACACCCATGTGCGCATACACATACACACATACACATGTTGTTTTACGTGGGTAACTGAAAACCGATTTCTAATGTTGACGCATTTCATACATTTCATGATGAACTTGAAGAGGATTAACCTTAACCTTAACCTTAACCTTAACCTTAACCTTAACCTTAACCTTATCGGCCGCAGGCCACCTTCAGTTTTGGCCGAAGGCCGTAAATACTAGCGGCCGCAGGCCGCCTTTATTATCGGCGGAAGGCCGTTGTCGATAGCGGCCGCAGGCCGTTGTCTATAGCGGCGGCACGCCGCCTTTATTATCGGCCGCAGGCCGCTTTTTTTTCGGCCGAAGGACGTAAATACTAGCGGCCGCAGGCCGCCTTTTTATCGGCCGAAGGCCGTATTTACTAGCGGCCGCAGGCCGTCTTTATTATCGGCCGCAGGCCGCCTTTAGTATCGGCCGAAGGCCGTAAATACTAGCGGCCGCAGGCCGCCTTTTTATCGGCCGAAGTCTGCTGTCGATAGCGGCCGAAGGCCGCCTGTTTTATCGGCCGAAGGCCGTTTTCGATAGCGGCCGAAGGCCGCGTTTATCGTCGGTTGAAAGCCGTAATTACTAGCGGCCACAGGCCGTTTTCGATAGCGACCGTTGGCCGCATTTTTTCGGCTGAAGGCCCTCTTCGATAGCGGCCGTAGGCGCCCTTATTATCTATCGAAGGCCGCATTCCCAAGTTGCCGGAGGGAGGAGGAAGGGAGAGAGATAATGCACAAATTTGGATGTTTTGTTTTCTGACACGCGAAGATCGATATCAGTTTGTGGTTTGCCATATTATTTTGAAGAAAAAAACTCTGAAACTGATTCGATCCAATTGATGTAGTAAAACAAAAGAAAAATGACTACATCGGGATTCGAACCCGAGATCACCCGCCTACAAGGCCGGCCTGTACACCGCTAAGCCACAAGGATGCGTGCGGCGCCCTTTTTGCCCATATGCTGCACTGCTCTCTTTGCATACAAACACGACTTTATTTCATCAAAACGGAAATCCGCCATTCTTGGCTGATTACTTATTCTAGATCAACGTTGCGTGTTCTTTTCAATGGACAACACTGTTTTGAAAAAAAAAACTCAGGTTTCCGACCGTGGTGCCTGAAAGTTTGTTTTTTGACCCTATTTTTAGTATACTGTAAGAATACCTGGAAATGAAACAGGTTCAAAGTCACCACCGAATTGCAACGTTCCGAGTTGCATCCAAAATTTCAGGTCAATAGCTCAACCCGTTCGCAAGTTCTGCGCCAAAAATTCAATTCATTTTCATTGATTCGTTTCTGGCAGTGTATGAAAATTCAGATCAGAAACTTTTTTTGAAATGTTTTTTGAATGTTATTGAACATATAAATGAATCGAACGGGACCATGAACCATTAAGCAAAAGTCAGATTCTTTACAGAAAATCTCAAAAACTTTGAAACAACATAACTTATCATAAAATATTATTTTAGTCCCTGAAAGTCGCCAGTTTGTTTTTCATTGGAATTCCTTATTGGACCTGTTATCAGACAATGTTTGGAGGATGGAGTCGACAGTATTCTATGGTTGACAGCCGGATTGGAAACTTCAACCTTTCTTTTATAAATTTTATGGTTTGTAATTTTCCAATTTTTCAATTTAAACGTACTTTCAGGTAATGGATCCAATTACTGTGGTTTTTTCGATTTTCTTGCAAAACACCGTCGTTATTCCGATGTTGCAAAAATGTGTCAAGGTAACGTTTCGATAGAAAAACGTTGATTTTCCATTTGCACCGCAGCAATGAAAATAAGCAAAAAATTTATTTTGAAGGGTTTTTGTCGACATGTTTTTTTTTTAAAGTTTCAGTTGTCACGCTATGGACAGGTCCATTTTCATTTTCCTGGGCCTCTGCCTTTTAACTTCTTTATTTCCGCATTTTCAAAATAAACCATTTTTTTTACATAAACCTTTTACATAATTGTTTACAAATTCAGTAAACATTAGGGGTGGCCGTGGGCCCGGAAAACCCGGTTACGTGAAATTATGACCCGACCCGACCCGACCTAATTTATTCCGGTTCGGGTAGGGTTGGGTCGGTTTAACGGCAGAGGCCCACGTAAAAAGAATAGGGAGACCTGTCCATGCTAATCATAAAATTCTCTGCATTTCACCATTGAAAATGGCATTCTCTCGCCTACGTCACGCTATGGACAGGTCCATTTTCATTTTCCTGGGCCTCTGCCTTTAACCCGAAAACCCTGTCGTATTGAGAGATGCGGTTGGAAATCGAAAATGATCGGCGAAAGCCATTAGCAAACTACTTAGAATTCGTTATTCATGCTAATATGTTTCCATTGCTTTTTGATCTGGGGTCATTTGCCTAAGTTACGCCCCAACCCGGTCGGGTTGCAGCGTAACCCGACTGGGTTAAACATATTTCCATTCCAACCCGACCCGGTTCAACCCGGGTCAATCGCCCACCCCTGGTAAATACTATTTAAGTTTTTTTTTTATAGAAGAACAACGGAGAATTGATTAACATTCTTTCTCATCAAAAAAATAAATAAACAGTTTGAAACTTTGAAACCAAATTTATCATTTTTCCACTTTAGATTTTTTTGTATTAAAGGTAATTCAAGATAAAATTTGTGTAACCAGACAGAAATAAAGCAGGTTTGATTAAAGAATAAAATAAATTTGAAAACGCCTGATGCTATAAAAAAACGCTATGAAAAACATTCTAAAAGATTCACATCATTGAATTAATTTTCTACAAAATTCTTTTTAAAATTGGTTTCGATGTTGCATATATGCGCAAAGAATTTTTTTTAACTTTGAAAATGATGCATTGTGAATACGAATTGATAACGTATTAAAGATAAAACAAGTGTAGCATTGAAGTTAGTTCTAGATAAAAATGATCATAAAAAATGAAATTGAAAGAGTTTTGAAAGCATTAAAAAATGAACGCAAAATTTTTTCACACCTAGAAAGTAGTTATATTGGCTTTTTTGTGACAAGAAAACACGAAGGACAAAAAAATGAGATTCAGTCTAGGAATATTTTTTAACTGTATATATTTCAGGTAACACCATTGAAGAAAATGGTAGCCGGAGCTCTTTTTGCTACTCTTTCGTTTGGCTGTGTCATTGTTGTAGAGGTAACTTTACAAAAAAAATATAAAAATATACAAAATTTCAGCATAAACTTTCACAAGATGTACTTGTTGTGCCGACTGGATCAGTCAGGTATCCTTTTGAATTTTTTGCCAATTTATGAAAACATTACAGTGTGATCCCAAAAGTTTCCGGAATCTGGATGTGGCCCCAAATTTTGTTCTTCGCTCTATCTGAGGTAGCCATTGTAATAATTATTTATTATACAAAAATTCTGCGTACAACATTTTTTGCCAAACGACAGTTCTTTAAAGTTGTGCTTGTAAAACGCTGTAAAAACGCTATAAACACTATAACATGGATACGCAAAACAGCGTGAGGCCAAACATATTTTAGACAAAAAACAAGATTAGTTCAAAAACCTTATTATATAAAATATTTTTTTAATGATTATTTTCAATTTTCAGTCATTACTAGCTGTTGGAGCCCTGGAATTCGCTTACACTCAAACTTCCACTTCAATGAAGGCTTTTATGCAGGTTTGTTAAAATAGTGCGAAATTGAATGGTTGCTTAAAAATTTAACAAAAAGAATAAATAAAAAACTTTTCTTTTTTCTAAAAACAAGGAAATAAGAATTTATCTACTAGAAGACTATCTTTTTTATTTCTTTCCAACAGCGAAATAAATAAAAAGATGCCGGTAAAAATTTTTTTGTTACTAACTTTGTAATTAAAAAGAGCTCTTCCAACCTCACAACTCGTTTTCCCATTCAAACGTGTGCAAATGGCAAAAAAACATTTCAGAATTCTGGTTTTTCGGGCGCCACGTGTTCTCATGTGACGAGAATCGATACCACCATCAACTTTTTACTTTTCGTAACTTTCAGAAAAATAGTTAAACATCATATTTTTTACGAATTATCCTATCTATAAATTATGTCAAACGCTAAAATTTGATCCAAAAACGTCGATTTTTTAATTTGTTTCAAGTTGGCATTTTTGGCATTCGAATGTTTCGCTTGCCTCACTTAGGGCTAGAATAATTGGGTGGTCAATGCCACCAAGTTTTCGTTTTGGTAAATCACACTTTCGGAAAGTGTTAGAAAAATTCCTAAAAAAAGTGTCTTTCGGAAAGCGTGAAGTTTAGACGGGGGTCTTAACTAGTTTTTAGTTTTGTAGGGAACTGATTTCGCACGGAAAAGTTCATCAGGAAATTGATGAATTTGAGGTTTTCGGGACGGTTAAACATTTTATTTGGTGAAATTCCAAATATCCCGTGAGAATATTATTTTCGGTCATTGTAGCGCCTAGCGGTTATTTTACATGCCCAGGGCATTTGTACTTACCTTGACCTTTTTTAAGAGTGATTTTCAAAATCAGCGCAAAAAATTGACCCAGAAATAGCCATTTACAGAAATCCTGCTTCAAGCTCATAAATTGCCGCTGAAACATTGAAACGCAGGGACCGAAAAATTCCAAATTTTGGTCCATTTTGGGCAATTTTTGGCCATTTTTTCACATTCAAATGGATTTTTAACAAAAATAGTCACCTCCGATTTTTGATTTTAAAATATTCATCGATGCCAAATTTGACGTAGAATTCAAAAATGAAACTATCTTTTTTACACGAAATTTAGTGAAAGGCCGAAAACTTTGAAAAACACGTTTTTCAAACAATTTTTCGAGTTTAACATTTTGTCACGTGCCAAATCGTTGTAGGTCCAAAAGTTAAAGTTTTTGTAAATGGGATTTGCTACATTTCCGTTTTTTTAAAATCAAAATTTGGACCACGTTGAAATTTTTACAGTACCATTTGGGCACCTACCGTAACCCGGGTCAAAAATTTTTTGTCTACCCAAGCCCTTCAGAATAAGGTTTTTAGGCTAAAGGAAGGTTGTTCACAAAATTTCAGCCCAATCGAAGCTCTTTGAAATTCTAAGACAGTGCATATAGAGCCTCTGCTCGAATATTACAGAGACGACGTCTTAAACATCGCGGCGCGGTTCGCGGTGGGATTCAATACTTTTTAAGAAATGACCAACACGTGTTCCGTTTTTCGGAAACAAACATGTATTTTAGTTAGAAATTTAAAAAAGACGAGGCGAGAATCGAGACTCCCATTCGTCGATTTGTCGTTTTTTTATTCGGACAAATTGTTAAAAGTCAAACTTATCGCGGAATATCATATATGGAAGTTACCTCAAACCTTTAAATTTGACCCAAAATTGTCGATTTTTCAAAGTACGAATTTTTGACATTTGAATGTTTTATTCGCCTCACATAAACAAAAATAATTGGGCGGTCAATACCTTTGAGAAAGTTCAAAAAAATTTACCGTCGCGGGTGGTCTAAACTAGTTTTTGGTTTTGTATGCTACTGATTACGTACCGAAATGTTTATCCAGAAATTGATGGTTTTGAGGTTTTCCGGACCGTTGAACCAGAGCAGCCATTTTGACATTTTAATACATTTTCTATATTGAAAACCAAAAGTTATGCATAAATCAACCGAATCAAAGGGAAGAATATCGAAAAAAAATCTTTGCAACACCCACAAATCCGTCCATCCATTCAATGTTTCTTTCAAAACTTTTCTATTTAGTACAATATATTTTTTAAAATTTTAGATTTTGTTAAAGCGCACAACACAATTAACTCTAAACAGAGAACTTTAAAGTTTTCTTGTTTAAAACATCGTAAATTTCTAGATGCTGAAAATTTTCATAACCTTAACCAAAAAATGAGTTGGAATTTGAAAAAGAAAAAGAAACACCGTGAAACTTCAGGGCGAAAAATATAAATTTGTGAAAAAAAAATACTCTCTATGAATATTTCACAACCCACAAGTTAAAATGTTTCTCGAAATATGAATTTCATTCGTTGTTTTTTCCAAAAAAAGTTTTTCAATTATTTTTCACATTTTTAACAAAAAAATAAAAATAAAATTAACCTATAGTCTTCGCCGATTTCACTTCTTGGCCGATTCGAAAATGTAACCCTGACGCAGTATTGCGTACGTATCCTAAAACACAGGATTAGCGTACGCAAATTCGCGTCTGGTGTAATTCGCAGAGAGCTAACAAGTAAGAGGGCTAAATTGGGCGAAGTAGCATTGGCGACGACTATAGACATTAAATACGAACCCGATTGAAAAACATTTTAATTTTTTGCGATAAATTGTAAATGGTACTTTGTCGGTTTTCTCACAATTGTAGATAAAATAAAATTTAATAAACATTTCAGTTAATCAATGATAATCTTGTGCTAAAAAATCTAAAAAAAAAATTAACCGTATAAAAATTATAACAAACATTCTACGCATTTTCACTAGGGACTGAGTTTTTCCGAACAAAGGAAGCCATTAGAAAACTTGTGAAACAACAAAATGATGAATAAATTTGTAGAATACAAACTTTATTGTATACTTTCATGTACTATAACAAAACTTATAAAAATTACAAAAGACGACGCAAGACGGAAAATCCTACGTAAACTGAAATGTCGTAGTAGAAAAAATCTTTTTTTTGATTTACCATTAAAACTATTTTTTCATTTTCTTTTTTGGTACTTAAATCAAGCAATCAATCTTAATAGTTTTGTTTTAACAAATGATAATGGAGAAACGGAAAACACGAGACCCATTAAAAATAGGAAAAACATAAAAAAACATAATATCGCATTTTTAAAAACATGACTTGAATTGAACCATAAAGTACACAAAAGAAACTACTCTTGAAACACGAAAAATTGAATTGTATAAAAAAAAATACCAACTGGACACTTTTTTTTTGAATTTTAAGTTTTAGGCATTATGGCTCTTCACCGCAGCTTTGGGAAATGTTCTCGGCTTCTTCTTAAACCAACTTCAAATGAAACCTTTAATTTCTCACTACGTCAATATGGGAATTATGTCAACTTTCACATTGGTTTGTTTTTTTTTGTACATTTTTTACCTTTTTTAGGTGTTCATTTTAGCTGTTTATAAATACAAATATGTGGAAATTAAGGAAGAACAAGAAGAAGCTTCGACTGATTGTGTAAAAGTTAGGGAAGCATAATTTTGGATTGGAATAGGAAAACTGTTTTTTTTTTCGTTTACGGGATTTTTCTTGTTTGATTCTTTATATGAACTCATTTTATGAAAGCTGTTAGTTAAATATAGTCTGAACATTCATATCATTTTTAAAGAAAACAAATTGTCACCTTTGAAAAACGTACCACTTTTTTAAAACAATCTGATGAAACATCTTTTGATTTTTTTTAACTTGAAAAGCTAGAGCCAGTTTCATGAAATTCGAAAAAAATGACCCAAAATGGAAAGCGACTTTGTCTCTCCTCAATTTATTCGCATTTAGTTTTAATATTCGCTTCGTCTGATCCGAAAAATCCTGGAAAGCTAAGCATCGCTGTTTCTATTGATTCTTCTCTTCTCGTCCCTTCTTACAAGCCCTCTGCCCCCCTAACAAGAAATAGACGGCAAAATACGATTGTAAATCCTGTCGAATAACTCATACTCGAAGAAGTCGAACTCCTACGCGGCATCCAAAAGTTCTAAGTCCACAGGGTGAGCAAAAGCGAAAATGAGAGCAGAAATTAGATACCTCAAATTATCTGTTAAACTATCTCAACCTCTAATGCATGTAACTGAATGTAAATAAATGTAACTTTCAGAGTCTAGCAAATTCAAAAGTGTTAGACCTTCCCAAAAAAAGCTGGAGACACAACGCAATAAAAATGTTGGTTTTTTTCTCTGTGTCTCTTTCTCTTTTTTAAACAGTGAAGAGAACCAATTATTGGTGTTTTAATTGTTTTTAAAAAATCATCCGTTTAATGTATGTAAAAAAAACCAAAAAAATATAAACCGAAAAGTTAATTTAATTAATCAGACTGTTAATCTACAAAATAAGGGAGACTGAGTTTATTCAAATGGTGAATTCTACTTATTATTTTTTCTCAAAAAGATGACCGGAACATTATAATCTCTGTTCAACTCATAAGTTATAATTTCATTAAAACATTAACATGAGACATTGAAATTTCTTGCAAAGAAATTTTATTCACTGAACTTTAACTTTTCTTGAAACAAATTTAAAAAAAAAACACACAAAACCTAATTATAAAAACAGTAAAAAAAACAGAATTTAAAGAATAAATCCCATAAGAAAAACCCAAATGTCCAAATTGTGGTTTAAAAAATTTAAATAAATTGTGGTTTTGTGGACAATTTAGTTTCAAGTCATGCAATAAAATTTCATTAACACTTTCAAATGGGGCATGAAGTTTTTTTTCTAAGGTTATTTTTTCACTGCACTTTAACTTTTCTTGAAGTTGAAATAGATACACAATAACTAATTAGGCAAACCGGTAACACCACAATTAAAATCAAAACAATCAAAACAAATGCCCAAATGTCCAAATTATGGTACTGAACGATAGAAAAATTCCTTCCGTTCGGTAACAACGTGGGTGGTCCTCCGAATTTCACAGCCAAGTCCATGTGCTTCAGAAGCTTCTCCTGGGGTGAGAATGGTCTCGAAGCGAGAAGTTCTTGGGCTCTTTTTGCAGACCCTTTTAGTTTTTGGTCCTTTAAAGCGGAAATCACGGCGTTTTCCCCTTTTTCCGAGTCGGCTAGGTCCAACTTTTCGAAAAGTGTGCCTAAATCCAGTTTGCTAATTTTTTTTTTTGGAAATTTATATTACCAAAGCCAAAGCGCTCAACCATTAAAGCATTACGAAGTTGATCCCCAAAAATTGGAATTACAATTGCTGGAACTCCAGAAGAAGCCGTTTCCATGATGCTTCCAGCGCCTCCGTGGGTCACGAAAAGGTCTATTTTTCCGGAAGCTGGAAAAAATGTTTTAACTTATTAAATAATTGTTTGAAAGAAACTCCTATAAAACACCATTTTCCTCATATTTACCTTGATGCGTTTTTGTTGTATTCATATTTTAACTTCACTGCGCTCAAAAGAGGACATTTTTTCAAGTTTGTTCAAGTGTTTTTGCGCAATTTTTATAAGAATGTTTCGGTGATTTGTTTGCTATGATCTTGCGTTTGCGTTATTTCTTTTTAGTTTGTTGTTTTCAATTACGTCGTTTTTTTGTTTTCACGCTGAAAGCAGAAATGTGATTAATCGGACATGTTGCTGCTACTTGGAAAATTTAGGACCATAAATTTAAAACCCAACACCGGACGGCCATCATAAAAATTTTTTCTTGAAAAATTTCTAAAAATAACCGAAAAAGCTTGTTCGAAAAAGATTATTTTGAAACTAAACAGCGAAATAATGACATTAATTCTAGAATTGTCAAATTTACCCAAAAGGTCTGTTTGAGGGGTCCAATTTGAGAGATGTAGATTTTCAAATCCATTAGAGATTCCATCTTCAGGGGCGTCGTATTTCCAAATAAACGTAATATCAGGGTATCTGAAAACCGTAAGTTTGTAATAAATTTACTAAAATGTGTTTGTGTTTTTAATTACAATTCTTGGGCGATTGTTTCAACATTTTTGGAAAAATGAGCCATTTTTGTTTTGCGCAATAACCTTTACCTGCTGACACATGACAATGAACGTTTTTTAATAAATGTTTATTTGTCAATTTCGGGTCTTTTCAAAACTGCTGTTTACAAAAAAATGAAATACGAAGGTATTTTTGCAATACAACACAAATAATTTCGAACTTTTTTGTATATAGTACTATACAATAAGCTATGAATACTTTTACGGAAAGAAGATTTTCAATGAAATGAGAAAGAAAAACAGTTTCTTTTAAATAGAATCTTCGCTTCGTTTAAAAGGTCGAAATTTTTTTTTATTTTTGTTGAAAAAGAATATTTTCAGAGAAAATTTACTTTTTGGTTTTTTTTTTAATTCACAACCGACTGTTTTGGATCTTATACGTTTGTACATTCTTTATTAAATTTCCAATTAATTATTGTCGTATTCTTTAAGATTTTGTATAGAAAGTCAACGAAAAATGTGTTTTTCGTTGATTTTTTTTAAATCTGGAAGGAAAAATTGTAGGAGAAAAAACAAAATCAAAATTGGAAATCTGTAACAAAGTGAACGTGAATTTGTTAAAAACTATTATTTCGATTGCGAAATATACAGTTTTGGCCTAACAAATATTTCAAATACGGTTTTAGACAAATGATTGGAATTCAGTGCTATTGTGACGAAACATTGTTTCAAAGTTATATGTTTTGTAACCGAATTATTTTTTTCAAAACCCCGAGATAGAACCGTTTTTTTTAGTATATTTAGGTATCAGTAAATCAACAAAAAACACAAAAACTCATTTTGGTTGTTGTGCTTTGTTCTTTATAAAAAAAACTTTTTAAGACGATTTTCGTTGACGGTTTCATAAAACCCTGAAACCAATTAGGCTTTTCTCTGAATGTTGCCTTCAATCTTTCCTTTTTTGAAAAAAAAAATCGGTAAGAAAAGAAAATCGGCGGGCTATTTTAGGTTGTTTTTTTCATTTTATACCAGTCGAGTGTTTTGTACCAATAGCTTTCACAAAATCATTTATAGATTTTTCATATTTTCTATGTAGCAAAGACTTTTTTTTAAATAGCAGCCTAGGCTAAAAAAAATTTTACGGATAATATTTCGGAAAACTCAAAAAAAAATTTCCTAATCAGTTGTGTTTCTTGTTGTTTAAAAAAATTCCAAACTCACTTTCTCGCCATCGAAACAATGCTATTTTTATACCCTTCCGGCATCATTGAACAGTACATCATGCTTCCAAAAGAAATCAATATATTTGATTTTCTTTTTGATAGCAAATCGATCCATTCCTAAAATTTTACAAACCGTTTTTGACTTTTAATTAAAAACTCACTTTGTTCAACTTTTTCGGTTTCTTGAAGCCGATTCCTCCCAAATCCACAACAGTTGAGTGAACTGGACGAGGGAAATCAAGAAGTGGCTCGTTGTTTGTAAAAACGAATGAAAGGTTTCTGATCATTTCCTGAAAAAAAAACTTTCCGTGTTTATTTGCTTTTAAGCTAATAAACACGGAAAGTTTTTAAGCTAATAAACACGCAAAAACTATATTTCGTACCAAACTGATAGCTTAACAACATGTCAAAAAACTGCGATACCCTTTTTTGATTCAAGGAAAATAATTTTATATTTGTGACTTTCCAAACACATTTTGGCTTCAAACATTTTTCTACGTAGGAAATCAAGTTTGAGGACAATCACAATCTTTGTCAGCATGCAATTTGCAATCGATTCCATACCTAACATGTTGAGTTTTCTCAAGTTTGAGGGTTGTTACAGTACCCCGGGGGTCGATTACCGTAATCCGACCCAAAAATCGATAATTGGTTTTCCGTGTCATTTTTCATGTTTGAGTGTCCTAGATAGTTTCTACACAAAATATGAGCCCAACTGGACCATTTTGAAATTCTATGACCACAGGGATTCTGAGTCTCTCAGACATCGCGTCTTAAGCTTTTCACTTTTTTTCTTCAATTTAATTTGTATCCAAATATCGTGAAACGCTTCCAACGAAAAATATGGTTTTTTTGCTTGTAGCTTTTCATAAGCTAAATAATATTACATTTACTGAACATTTAACTACTACGAAAGCTCTATTAAAAAATACATTTACATTTTGAAAAGAAAGAATTTTAAACTCGGTAAGAAACTTTTAAATAGAAATAAGCTGAATGTTTCACCTTAATATAAAAATTACAATAAATATAACGATTCATTCGAGTCAGTGTCATCAGGCGTGTTTAGCTGTATGGTTTTTATTATTTTTTTTAACACAATTAAAAAAAATAACAATGATGTAAAACTAGAAATTATTTTTTCGAGTGCTTTTGGTTTTTTTCTGGGGTTTTCTCTACATCAAAATTAAAACTTTTCTTTATAACATTATATAATTTTACAAAATATTTTAAAGAGGAATACAAAATGTTTGAACGTTGGTTCTTCTTTTATTAAATCAGTTCATTGTTTCTAAGCTGCAAAATAAATAACGACACTAGTGGAGTAATAATTCAACAACAAACATTCTTGAAGTGTTTTCTAAGCGTTTTTTTTTAAAATTGCAATCAATAATATTGATTTTTAAAAAAAACTAACATGTATAGTCGGAGCTTTGGGATGATATTCATTCATGTATTCTTGTGCCTGACTTTCATGAATTCTCTCAAATTCCCAGGAAAAGAAAGAAAATACAATATTCCACAGCCTGGATGTAAAACTGCCGTCGTCTCCAGCCGCTGTGTGAATAGCTTAATTTATGTTTCTTTTTTTTTTAATTAAATTTTAAAACTTACGAGGAACAAAACTGGGCAGAAGTGGGCAACAAATGGCCCAAGAGGTGCGATAAGTAAGAATTGTCGAATGAGCTCCAACGAGATTTTTTATTCCCAATTCGTAGAAAATTGCTGAAAATCGTTTTTTTATTTGTAAGTATGATCTGTTTACTTTTATTTTGCTTGGCAACGATAAAAGGACCATTCTGCTTTGTTTCTTTTACACTAAGGCAAATTCCGACAGAATGACCTGAGACTTTTCATCTACCTTCAATTCCCCAATATTTAACCACTGACGACTTGAAACATTGGAGTGAATAAAAGTATTTTATGCTAAATAGTATTGGAAAAGAGGAGTGTTCAGATAATTAGAAAAATCGCGGCGTAACCTAATGTGCCATCTTTAAGGTTTTGTTCTTAAGAAGATCTTAATTTGTGGATTTTAAGGACGGACTACTATTACGGACTACATTGGAAAAAACTTTGTTTAATTGATATTTTGAAACAGTCAAAAACTTGAAAAAAAAGCTTTGTTTTTTTATTGTTAAAAAATTAGGTCTTACCAAAAATCCATCGACAATTGTGCTTGAAGCATGCTCTTGTAGTTCTGATATGCAGAACGGGAGGCGATGAAAAAAATATTCTCTTGTAAAAATAACAATATTACACTTAGGTTCTCAATTTGTTGATTCAGCGACTAGAATATTTTACACTAAGTAAATTGAGTCGTAATTTTTTGCGCTAGTTTTTGAAGTCTTTACAACGAAGGATCTCCTGATTTTTTGTTTTTGGAACTTCAGGGATGGAACACAGCATTTTTTCGAAATCACAACGTTGAATTCATAGTTTAACAAAATTTAACACACAAAAGTCTTTTAAGTATGTTTTTATTTTTATTTTTTAAAACTTACGAAAACCTCCATAATCGAACAATTCCCCAATCGCCACATCAAACTTTTCTTCTTTCAATTGTTCCATAAGATCTTTTCTTTTCAAAACACCTAAAATTTTAAAAGTAATATTAAAACATAACAATATTACTCATCATAGCCCTTCGAAAACCAATACTGTTCTGTTTAGCCAACTGAAAATGTAAATTTTGTAATAAAAATTACTCACTACAGGAATTCCAAAAGGGTTTCTTATATTTGTTACCCAAAGGCGTTTTCTTTGTTTTAACTTGGCTTCTAAGTCTTCTTTTGACAAATCAATGTCTTCATTTTCGACAGAGATAACTTTGGCACGTTGGCAACCAGTTCCTTTTATTGTTGGACGGCTTGAAGAACTGTCTGAAAAGTCTTCTTTTCTTATTTTTGAAAAATCTTTATTCTCATTTGTAAATTTTTTCTGGGATTTTGCTGTGACAGAAAATCCCACACATTGACGACACACAAAGAAAAAAGAATTTGTTTTCTACTTTTATTTGAAATTTTTTTTTTGAATTGTTGAAACACATGGAAGCTGACGGAAGAATCAAGATTCAGATATATATTCAGATATATATATATATATATATATATATATATATATATATATATATATATATATATATATATATATATATATATATATATATATATATATATATATATATATATATATATATATATATATATATATATATATATATATATATATTTCATTTTTCGGAAAACAAACGACGAAATTTTAAGTAAAAATATATAATACGCTACGATGTTTCGGACTTTTCGTTATTTTAATTATGTTGTGAGAAGAAGCATTGTCTAAATAGTTTTTTTCAAAAATGTTTTATATATTAATTAAATCACCACATCATGACCAGCTTCGGCAAGAGTGTCAGCCAGGCTTCCCATAAAATTCATATGACTGAAGGCAATTTTCGTACTGTAGATTAGTACTCTGTAGCCATCGGATGACGTCATGCACAGTAAAAAGATGTAAAATGTTGCAATGTACATCTGAATTTCCAAAAATTACAAATCGAGTATATGACAGAGCTGATTTTAAGAAAAAATATGTACTTGTGTGTTTATAGTCACAAAAACTTGTTTATGTCACCATGAACATAATCAAAGGTCAGAAAACAGGTCAATGAACGATTTCATAAGTGCACAAAAACAAAAATGTGGAAGGAAAGGTTAACATTTGTCATTGTTTTCCAGTGATGTTAGGTGCATCTGATAGTTTTCTGATGTGTGAACTTCTGAGTTTTGAGCCAAATCTGAATTAAAGTTTTCTTCATGAAACTTTAAAAAATATATTTTTTAAATGCTCGTCTAATGGCCGAGGGGTCCCTCCACCGCTCGAAGGGTTACAAGTTAGCCTCGTAACCCTTAACCCAATCAACCTGATCTTGAAAATTGGTTACGAAAGTGCGAAAAAATTTATATTTACCTAGAAATGGAATTTATATTAGCGCTGTATTCGCAAACATTGTATTGTGTTAAAGACATCATGACAACATTTCTCAAGGATTTTGGTATTAGTGTTCTGGTGTGTTGATTTTCACGTTTCTTTAAAATTCAACGAGCTGCGGCAAACTATTTTTTCTGGATTGCATGGTTAAATAACGACATTTAGAGAAAAGATAAACGCATTCAAACGCCTATAACAAAAATAAGAGAATGCAATTTTATGCTTTATAGGGCATTTCCAAAACTGAGACAAGGAAAAGGGGATTTTCCTAAAGGGCTAGGTACAATGGGTCCCGCCGCGATCGTCTAATTGTCTGCACACTCCTCTGTTACAGTGGTATTTCGCATATTTTATTGATGTTCACCTCGATGTTTCAAATCGTCAATGGTTAAATACCAAGGAAATCCTGGGTCATTCAAAAGTCGTCGTCTCAAAATTTTAAATAGACTATAGTTGAAACTAAAAAATATGTGTTTTAGGGTAAAAATTGAAGTAAAAAAAGTAAAAAATGTTTTAGGGTAAAAACACTGCTGCCACGTAAAAATAGAAACTTGCCCTTTACAATAAATTGGGAAAACGATATGCAAATTGAATACACTCTGTTCATGAACTTTTTCTATCTGCGAAACAAAAAAATATCCAATGAACATAGCAAGCAAGAAGAAACAATAAATGTTAAACCAGCAAAAACCCAAAATTTATTGAAAAATTGCTTACACTAATTTTAGTCTTCCTCGTTGTAAAATGCTGGCAGTTTTTTGATGTGTTAACTTCGTAACTAACCAACTTACCCATAAAGATAAACAGTTTCATTTGACTGCGAAACTCGAAAATTAAAAACAGAAGGCCGAGAAAAAACTGAATAGTTTTTTTTATAGAAATCATGGAGACAGAACAAAACCGTAAATGAAACATAGGCACAAATATATATCTGTAATCATCATTATTGATATCTGCCGTCGGACTATTGGTCGCAGTTCTTTCAGAGCAAACTGACATTTATGCAAAACATTGCGTTAAGTTAGAATATACCCAGAAACATTTGCGATTTTTCTGAAACGAATGAAATTTGAAAAAAAATCCAAAAACTAAATATAGTTCATGTAAATCAAGGTGCCAGATAGTATTGTATAATATAGAAACTTTGTTCGCCTTAGCTGCTAAAATTAACTGAATTTCTTTTTCTCAAAAACGGAAAACTAAGACAGCCTTCCAGCAGGGGTAGTCAAAATCCCAGGCCGGCCTGGGCCTGGCCTGGGCCTGGCCTGGGCGTGGCCTGGGCCTGGCCTGGGCCTGGCCTGGGCCTGGCCTGGGCCTGGGCCTGGCCTGGGCCTGGGCCTGGCAGGCCGTCATTTCCAGGCCCAGGCAGGCCCAGGCCGGTTGCAGGCCCAGGCCCAGGCCCATGGCCATTTGAATACGATCTTTTCTTACATGCAAATGAAGTCGTGATTAAAATTCTTATTGTGTTTTGGTTTACGGTTTGTGGTCTATTTGTGCTACTAGTCTGAATTGAGCTGAACCTTGTAATGAAAACCCTCTTTTTCGCTGTCATATGGTGCGCCTCACTCTTTCTCCATCCACCATACTACGATTATCTTAAAATTGGTTTGTTTTGAAAAATTGTGCAACTTGGAAACCAAACGCCGCCCCTGAAAAACACTGCTACTTTAAAACACCCGTCTGTCTTTTATCGCCGATGAACGCATTTTGACTGTTTTACATGGAAAGACGTTTTAACGTTTTAAAACACCAAGAAATTGGCATATTGTTATCAAATGTGTTCATTGAAAGTGTTTTTACGACTTTTGTTTAATAAATTTCAATGATACTTTACCAGGCCCAAACCAGGCCCAGGCCAAGCCCAGGCCCAGGCCGGGCCCAGGCTTTTGAAACCAGGCCCAGGCCAGGCTCAGGCTTTCATTTCCAGGCCGCAGGCAGGCCCAGGCCGGCCTGTTGACCACCCCTGCCCTTCCACTAAGGTATTTTAATCTTCGAATCGAAACAATACATAATTGAAACATTGACCTAACTAGGGAAGTCCATGAACATGACCGCAGAGTTTTCAAACGAGCTATATACCATTCACTAGAGAATTTAGTTTAGAATCGACTGGTTAGGTTTAAAATTGCCCAATGGACCTGATATTCGAGAGCGGGCCGATTTTCTCCCCCAGCGTCCCGGCGCCGAAACAAAAGCCGCTGCCGCGCCTAAAAAGTGGCAGCGTGGCGCAGCGCCAAGCGCCTTGCTTAGTAAGCAGAAGCTCTCTGGTTCAGTTCCCTGACGCTAGATTTTTTTTTTGCTTTTTGTTTTAAGACACCTTGTCAAATTCAAAAGTCCAGGAACATGGATTTTTTTTTTGTTCAATTTTTTTTTGCCATTTTTTGGAAATTTTCTGTGGATCTTTCTGATACAAAAATGAAGTTCTGAAAATTTCCAAATTCATTATTCTTCTATCTGTAACATTAGGTCTTCGATACGTGACATTTCACTAATTCTGAATTAGTTGTAACCATCTTTCTTAAAATGAGACAATTCAAACAAATTGAATAAACTTTATTCACAGCTTTTTTATAACTTTTTCTTTTTTCAAAACAAACAAAGTACCAATAAACCTAATTACAGAAACAATAAAAGCAACAGTTGAATCAACAAAAACCAAAATGAAAGCCCAAATGTCCCGCGATTGAAAAATTTATAAATTTCTCTATGGGATGATCATAAAAATCGTGAAATACAATCTTCGCTATATTTGGGGAATACATTGAACATTGGAATGAATTCGAAAGACGGCAATTTATTGATAAAGATATTGGCAAAATCAAATGTTTCAATTAATTAGAAAATACGAAACTTTGAAGGTTTAAAAATAATAATGTAAGTTTGTTTATTCATTTTCAATTCCGGCTTTGAAAATTGAATAATTCCGGGCAATTTAGTCTATTCAATATAAAGCAAAAGCCGACAACGCTGTCCAATAACCGCAATTTTTCCTGGGAAACCAAGTATGATCGCAAAACTTTGCTTTGGGTTAAAATAGAATATTTTCCAAAGCTGATTTCGTTAAAATAATTTTTGCGTTACAAAAAAAACAAATGTTTCTTCGTAAAGTTTTGGTTTTGGAGGTTTTTTTTTTTTAAATTTTTGTTTTTTTCTTTGTTAAAACAATGCATTTTCAAAAAATCACCGATATGAGCACAGCGAGAATAACGCCCTGTTAATTGTTTGCTTTTCACGAAAACTCAGAACATTAAAGTGAATTCGAAAAACCGAGAATTTTTCTGTGGAAAATTTTTGCGAAATTACAGAAAGTTCATCAAATGTTTCACAACATTATTAAATTGACCACTTTTCTAGTAGTAACATTGCTTGCTGTTTACATTTCATCTTGTGCACTAATTTCCATTTTTCTAGATTACAACGTTTTTTTAGCCATCTTTTAAACAATAATAATTTTTTAATTTTTTTAATGCAAAAACTTTATTCACAGAACTTTTTCTTTCTTCGAAACACAGAAAGTACGAATAAACCTAATTACAGAAACAACAAAAGCAACAGTTGAACCAATAAAAACAAAAATGAAAGCCCAAATGTCCAAATTATGGTATTGAATGATTGAAAAATTCCTTCCGTTTGGCGACAACGTGGGTGGTCCTCCGAATTTCACAGCCAGGTCCATGTGCTTCAGAAGCTTCTCCTGGGGTGTATAGGGTCTCGAAGCGAGAAGTTCCGCCGCTCTTCTAGCGGAATCCTTCAGTTTTTGGTCCTTTAAAGCGGAAATTACGAGATTTTCAACTTTTTCCGAGTCGGCGAGGTCGAATTTATCGAGAACTTTGCCTAAAATGAAAGTTCAGGATCTTTTTGAAGGAAAAATTACCAAATCCGAATCTTTCGGCCATCAGAGCGTTTCGATTTTGGTCTCCGAAAATGGAAATTGCAATGACTGGAACGGCAGAAGCGGCTGTCTCCATGATGCTGCCAGCTCCTCCGTGAGTCACGAAGAGGTCGATTTTTCCGGAAGCTGAAATGATTTTTTTTATAAACTTTATGATTTTTTCAATCAAATTAATTATAAAACATTGATTTCCTTATTTCGGCAAGTAAGAGATTATTTTTTCGAAACTTTTTATTCTTCAACGAATGCAAAAATTTCCTTAAAAATAATATTTTTAAAAATATTTTATCGAATGTTTTGTGTAGATTTGAACACAAGCAAGAGAATAGATAAGATAATATGATATTCTCGTTTCTTGTTAAAAAATAATGATGTTTAGATATGGTTTTATGAAATTTGTATTCTTGGAAAATTGATTTCAACAAATCAATTTGCAACAAAATTTTAAAAAATGGCCAGTGATGTTGGAAAGGTTTTACTTTTTCAAAAATTTGTTTTCAATATAATATTTTTGCAATGTTGGCAATGAATGTTTCGTTTGCCATTTTCCCATTTTCACAGCATTTTTTTTTGTTTTACAAATAATAGCCATTTTATGTTTACAAAAATCATATTGCGAAAATATTCCTTCAAAGTATCAAATTCATTTGGAATTCTGAATTTTTTGAAAAATGTTAGTTTTCTACACGTCAAATTTCTACAATCAAAAGTTATTTTCAATGTTTTTGCGAATGATTTATTCATGCAATAAAATTTTGAAAGTAGATTACTATTTGGTGAGTTACAACTCTTCGAACTTTCATGAGGCCAACAGTTTTTTTTTTGAGTTTTGTAAAAGAAACGATTATTTCGAATACGGAAGCGTTTTAAAGTTCACGAAAAGCAGCAAATGGAAAATGAAAATTCCTTGACGCGAATTTTATGAAAGTCCAAAACTAACACATTGCAATCTGTTAAAAATATGAAAATTATGATATTTTTTCGGAACTAAACTTTTCGGAACTGAACAAAGAAGAAAAACAAAAAGTGATTATTTTTCTTTTTCTTAATTATAAAAATGTTTCGTACACATTTCATGAAAAGTTGAAAAAAAACGACAATCGGGTTCAAATGTAGAACATTTTGTAAAATAAAACTGAAAATGTGTATCACTTTATTAATTTAATTTACTGTTTGAAAAGTATTACATGTCTTGGCGACAGTCATTTTATTAAAACAAAAAAAAACAAAAGTGTTCTAGGGAAAAATCCAGAAATTTGATAAACCACAATTCAACAAAATGCTGTAAATTCGAACAAAAAAACCCTTTTCCTTTGTGTTTATTTTATTTTCAAAAATGCAAAGTTAAATGCATTCTATAAAAAACGGCTTCCAGAAAAAATAGTAGAAAAAATTGATTTTAAGTGTAAAAACAAAAAAATAAGTATAGTGAGTTATTTTTAATTTTTAATTTACCTAAAAGTGCCGTTTGAGGAGTCCAAGTTGACAAGTGGAGATTATCGATTCCATTCGAAATTCCATCTTCCGGGTTGTCGTATTTCCAGATGAAAGTGATTTCCGGGTACCTAAAAATATTTCCCTTAGTCCATTAGTTTTGTTCTAAAATAGCAAAAAATATATAAACTCTGGTAACCAACTAAAACGAAAAGATGAAAATTATTCTCTTTCTCGAATGGAATAGTGAAATTATGAAACAACTGTAAAAAAAAGTTTGATTCTCATTGAATAATATGAAGACAGTTTTCATCGAGTAATAAGAATACATGATTTGGATAGTTTACTTTTTTTTTAAATTGAGACAACGATATTTTTTTTTTGATTTTTTTAAAATTTTTTTAATTTTTTTTTTCACATATACATCTTTCCAAAGAGCAGTTTCGGGCGAACATCGTTGTTTATTTGCTTGTTGCAATACATGTTTTCAATTTTTTCATAAAAGTCTAGAATTATGGAAAATTGTTCAATGTTTTGTGATTTTTTTTTGCTTTGATGAATTGAACAAATCACAATATAGTGCACCTCTATATGCTAAAATAAATACTATCCTACGTTTTTTTTAAATAGCAAATCATAAACTCACCCAAAAAATACGCTTTTTTATTTCGCGGACGTAAAACCACACTCGACGAAAAACATTACAGTTTTATGTGTCAGTATATAGCTGTCGCCAAACCGAAATCGTATGCTTATTGCGGAAACATGCAAAGCATGCTCTGTTGAAACTAATTAGACTATGAATTTCCCACATCAACAGAGCATCACTTGAACATTCTAATTTTATTGGCATGATTTCAATTTGGCGACAGCTATAACAATGCAGATGATTCAGATGATTCACTTGTGTCTATAATCATCTGCATGTTTTCCTGCAACAATTCAAGGTTTATTTCTTCTCTAAAAAATCAAAATTTTTCCCAAAATGGAAAATGAGTAAATCTTATTTTTAACTTCATAACAGCTGCCCATTTTCCCAACAAAATTTTGTTTCTTGAAGCCGTTTAATAATAACAAAAATTGTTTGTATTTTCATTCTTTTTTGCTTTTTCAAGTTTTCGGGTAAGCCATTGAACTCAAAATTTCATAATTTCATTTTAAAAAAACAACCCTTCGCTTTTTTGTAAAAATGCACCGACAGAGTGAGACGAACAATTTCTCATAGGTTTTTGGAATTTTGAAAAGTTTTGATTGAACGTTTCATAATGTTCTTTTGATAAGAAGACAATAAAAAATAACAATCAATGCAGAAAATTCTTTTGTTGGCAACAAAAGTGTTCTTTTCAGCCGCTTTCGCAAAACGACGTGAGCACAAAAATATGAATTACCTTAGTGGTTCTAAAGAGAATTAAGTTTATTTTGTTTGGACAAAATTTTTGTGAATCGTTTTTTAACGCATTAAAAGTTTACAACCTTCTATAGTTCAAAGGTTTCATAGTTTCCATAAGAGTGGGCGTATTGTTGCAAACCAATGTGATTTCCGCATAGATTTTTAGTTTTAAAATTTTTTAAAACAATAACTACAATCTTTACAAAAAAACTGCTTTTGCTAAAACTAAGAGGCAAACTTAAATACGGATAATTGACTCTTTCTGAGCAATTTTGTATTTTCTGATTTTACAGAAACAGTTTACTTAAACAAACTTTAGAAACAATAGTGAATTAAAACAACATAAAACATTTTTCCCCACGGGCACGGGTTCATTCGTTTTCTGGAAACTTCTGATTTCCTAGTGTGCACTAGCCTAGATGAAAACTTTTTTTTTTTTTACAAAAGGAACTGGCTTGAATGTTTGGCGAATTTTTTGACAAGGAAAAGTGAAACAACAAACAATAATGCGAGCATTTCTTGTTTTTTTTAAAAAATATTTCCGTAGTCCTACTTTAATGGAAATTTTTAACAATAAATATAACGAACGCAAAACGGCGTGAAAAAAAGCTTTTTCACAAAAGTCTAAAATTTTAAAAATTTTGGCTTTAATTTTCATCATATCTTTTTATCATGTTTTGCATTTTACAAAGCAAACCAAAGTTTAAAAATTTTAGTCAGGTACGAACTTTATCTAAATGTTTCATTTGGTTCAGATTAGTAAATACCTTAAAGCTAACTAATCAGACCGGCCCTCCATCATTTAAAAATTCATTATTCAGGAAAATTAAGTTGTAAATATAACATTCAGCAATATTTTTAAGCTAGAGAAAACATTGCATAAACTCACTTCTTCGCCAAAGAAATAACGCTGTTTTTGTAGCTAGCCGGCATCATCGAACTGGGAACAATACTTCCAAAAGAAATGAGAACATTTGTTTTTCTCTTGTTCAAAAGTTGAATCCATTCCTGAAAATCAATTTATTTAAATACCAAATTTAAAAAAAACTAACCTCATTCAGAGGCCTAGTTTGTCTGGTACCAATTCCTCCCAAATCCACAACTTTGAAGGGAATGGGACGGGGGAAATCGAGAAGAGGCTCGTTGTTTGTGAAAACGAAGGAGAGGTTGGAGACCATTTCCTGAAAATGTATTTTTTGAAAACGGATTTCAATCAATTCACTTTAATAAAATACAATAGTATCTTTAAGTGATTTTTAAAATAACAAAAAATAATTAACGGTATACCACTGTTTCATGCCCAAACCATATTTAGGAAAACACCCTCGTGATAGTGTTTATTCTTCCACAAATTCAAATTTTGCGTAGATTACGAATATCGGGTACAAAATTGTCGTAATCGAGCCGCGCGCCGCGCCGCATAAGAATTTAGCACGATGTCCATTTTGGCATTTTGGCGCACATTTTCGATTATTACGTTTTGGTGACAAACGAAAAACACTTTCTTATAACAACTTTTTACCGGCTTTAAAATGGTGTAAAACAAATTTATCGGAAGGCAACTTTCATTGTTTTTGAATTTATAAATATCGAAATTCATCTTTTGAGTAAAAGTTTTGAAAACTTAATTTTATCATTTTAATTGTCCGTTTAGTGTTACAATAACTTTTTTCATTCGATGAAATAACACTTGTTTATTGGCACGATTCATCGAACATTAAAAAAAAATTTTTCCAACATTTTTTTTTCAGCATCTCTTAAATCATTTTCAAGAATGGCGTCTAACTTTAGTGAAACTAATATTAAAACGTTGTTTTAATTTTTTTCAAAGTAAATAATGAAATAGAAACACAAACAAAAAGGAGAGACAGAAATTACAAAATTGCGGGTTTTCTTTTTTTTTTGGTTAACAAATGTATAGTACCTCAAAAAATTGATTGAACAACTGAATTTTGTTTTGTTGAAATTTTTATAATTGAAAATTGAATATATAACACTGAGAAAAATGTTATGCTTTCAAAAAATTCTTCATTTTACGCAAATTGGGGTGAGGCGGAAAATATTGCTTGTCTAATTTGTAGCGATCAAAACTTAACAGTGATGTACTAGAAATTTCAAAAGTACCCTTTAATAAAAAAAAATAAGTAAAAAGTAATTTTGTTAAAAACATTTTACAAAACAAGTAAATTATAAGTGAAACTTTAAAAAATCGTTTTTTTTTAATCAATTTATTTTTAAAAAAAAAACACATATGCATACCTGAATACTCGGAGCACCGGGATGATGTTCATTCATATATTTTTGGGCCTGATTTTCCAGAACTCGCTCAAATTCCCATGAGAAAAAGAAGAAAACAAAGTTCGAAAGACGGGAGTAGAAGCTTCCATCGTCTCCAGCAGCGGTGTGCATGGCTGAAAAATTGCTGTCTTTTTTATGAATCTTGAATTTTAAGAACAGAAATTTTAATTAGGTTGAACGAAAAATAAACTCACGGGGAATAAAACTGGGCAAAATTGGGCAACCAACAGCCCAGCAGGCGCGATCGGTTAGAACAGCAGACTGAGCCCCGACGAGGTTGGTAATTCCGAGTTCGTAGAAAATGGCTGTAAAAAATAATCATTTTATCTAAAATAAAAAGTTTAGAAATTTTAATTTTAACGTTTTGTTTTACTGAATTATGTCACGAATTCATGCCTAATTCAGTTTCTCTTTCCCGATTACCATGCAACTTGAGATTATTAAATTTTAACAAAAATTGCTAAGTTGTGTTACTCCATATAAATTGAATCTTAAAAAAACTAAGAAAAAAAACCTTTTTATTCAATGTCACTATTTCATTAAATTCATCAACAACGTGCTTTGCCTTTAATTCACTGATTTTCATAGATTCCGCATGTTGAAAATTGCAAGGTTAATTTTAAATCACGAGTTTTATATTGGTCGCGAGATTTCTAAGCAAGCCGTCTGCAACAGTGTCGGTCTCGCGCTGGCGGCATTTTTTTTTTTGCAAAGCGAACCCCGCTGGCGAAAAGGTAACGTGCTCGCTTGCAAATCTCACGACCCGGGTTCTAATCCGCCTTCAGTTTTTTTTTTAGCTTTTCTATGTTTGGACAACTGCAAAAGCAATGATTTAGCGTTTTTAAAACCTGTATGCTCGCGTTCAGGCCGAATTTGCTCTTGAATAGGCAAAATCGACAAAAGTCATACTTTTTCAAACGAATTTTTGAGAACTTTTGTATTCTCCGGTTTCTCTGGTGTAAAAAGCAAAGTTGTTAACATTTTTTTAAATAATAAAACGTAGCCCAATGTTTTACACTAACATTAAGAACAAACACGTAATTCAGTCAATTAATCCGAGGTTCTCTTGACGAGGCTGAATTTGTAAGTTGCTCAGTGTCAGTATTGCCAGCCTTTCTACGAGACCTCTACTGACATTGACAAAAAACATTTTAAAAAAGTAATTTTGAAGTTTTCGGAGAAAAAGTGTTTTTCAAAATGTTTGCGTTCGCTTTTGGCGCCCTCCAGTCAATTCTAGGATGTTCAATTTGCAGCAAAGTTCTGGCACGCTTTCGCTGTGAGACCCCTGTCCGATTTTTGGACTATTGCTTATCTTGTCTAAGGCACGACATCTAGCGAAAAAACTTCAATCGCGAGAAAAACCGAAATAGATGCTCAAAATGCCAAGCGTTTATCTTACAACTTAATTGGTTTGAAGAAAAAAAATAAAAAAGGTTGTTCTACTGTGGTTTGAAAACACCAAAATTCAAAGGAACGTTGGCGAACTATGAAAATCTATTTCCATTTTGCTGGACATGCACCCGTTTTCCGGGACTTATAAAAAACAGAAACTTTTCGTTGTAAAAGTTGATAAAAGAAAGTTTTTGCCAATTTTCGCAAAAATATGTGAGAGAGAAGTTTCAATGGCGAATAACCGCCGAAATGGGCGCCGCGGCAAACTTTGATCTGAGGCGGCGCGTGCGCTGCGCGGCGCGTTTTGAACCTTAGTTAACCTGATTTTCGTAATCAGCAAATTTAGAAGCAATTGATGAACTTTTCAAAAAAAAAAAATCTAAACTACTGGAATCTGGAAAAAAACCTGGAATCCTCCCAAAAACACCTTGCATTCGTCCGATACGCAGGCGAAAAAAACATACAAAAAGCGAAGGCGCAGAGAAAAAGCGGTTTTTCGGCGTAAAATATTTTTTTGCTTAGACTCGCATTGCCCAAAAATTAATTTTTGAATATCCTTCCTAGAAAAAAAAGTATTTTGCACTTTATGTTTTTCTTAATTGAATGCACTTACGAAATCCTCCATAATCGAAAAGTTCTCCAATCGCCACATCGAATTTCTCAGCTCTAAGTTGATCCATGATATCTGTTCTGTTCAGAACATCTAAAACATAATTTTAGTTGAAATGGAAGTCTTGATACTCTTCATTGCGGTGTCGAAACCAGCAGCCACTTGATCAACGTGCTGAAACATTCATTTTATTAACAATTTTTCAATTCTAACACTTGAAAAACATTTTTCGCTTCATGCCGAATTGCGTACAAGAAGCTCAATGCTATATAGTGTGTTTCAGAAAAACGGCACCGATTTTGGCCAAAAACATTAAAGGTTGGTACATTAGGTCCCGCCGCGTAATCTTCATTGTCTGCGGCACTCCTCTTTTACTGTGCTGTTTCGCTTATTTTATTTCTATTCAAAGCAATGTTTCAAATCGTCAGTAGTTAAAAGGAAGCAAAATATTATATTAAGGCCGCTCAAAAATTGCCGATCTTTATTTGGAAATAGACTATAAACACGTTGCTTTTTTTAAAGAGTTTCGTTTGAATTTTGTCGGTCACGGAATGTTTCAGTTATTTTTGATAACTTATGTTCGCTTTTGCAAATAATGCATGTGACTCCGGTTGCTTACAAAACATTCAAAAAACACATGGTTTTTATGAAAATAACGATTTTCGCGAAAATCTGTTTACAAAAGCAAAAAAAAACTTTTTTTTTTCAATTTTTCAACTCACATGAATAACTCCAAACGGATTTTTGTTGTCCGTAGTCCACAGGAGTCTTCTTCTCTCCTTCAAAGCTTGAATACTGGCTTCAGTAGCCTTTGCTCCGAAGTCAACAGTGATAACTTTAGCATGAGTACTTCCAGTTCCTTCGATTGTGGGGCTGAGAACTGCTTGAAGAACTGTCTGAAAGGGTTGACTGTTGTTTTGAAAAAAAAATTGGAAAAAAAATTGATAGAACCTGAAATAATGGAGAAAAAATAACGCTTTTTTGAAGGATTGTGCGAATAGAGTACGGAGAGTTTCTCAAGCTAAGCCGTAATCGTAAAACTTCTTCCGGGTGAAACATAAAATTGGGGGAAAATGCAAAATGCAAAATAGTAAGATTTCAAAGCGAATGTTTATGTCATTTCAAACGTTAAAATTGGCTTTTAGTACTATTTTTAAAGTAAAAAATGTTTTTTTATTTCAACTTTATCGATTAGCTATCGTTAATTTGAAAGCTTACACATATACATATTTGATTTATAATACAATGTATAGAGTTTATTGCTACGGTGAAAAGAATTCGGTTAAAAATTTCCACCAAATACAAAAAAGAAATATGTAAATATTCTTGGATTACAAATATGGGTTCATATTGACGCAACGCCTCTAAAAAACCAATTTTTATTGAAATGTTTGAAGTCCCCTTTTAGAAATTTATATTTTTTCAAACTAATGAAAGATTTCTCTCCATAATGTTTCAGCTCGTTGCTAAAACCACAGGTTTTTCTCTCAAATCAGTTGTCGCAACAAAATTCCAACAAAGAAAAAACTAATTTCGACTTTTTAACTTTGCGCCAACGCTAACTTTCGTATTATTCTGCGGAAAATTACTTACAACATCATGACCGGCTTTGGAGAGAGTGTCGGCCAAGCTTCCCATAAAATTCATATGACTGAATCCGAATTTGGTGTTGTAGACCAGCACCTTGTAGCTAGAAACGGTAGCTAATGCTAAGAGGAGTGGAAGAAGTGATCTAACGATCATCTCTGAAAAAGAAAGAGTAAGGGGAGTTTGGGAGTTGGAGAGAGAGAGAGAGAGAGAGAGAATAAGAAACATAAAAGCGAATTAAGAATTAAAGTTCACCAAATTGAAGTTGAGAACGAATTCCAACCGAAAAATAGGTTGTAACCGAAACATTGCGAAAACGTTGATATCTTTTAACAACTGAGCCCGTGTCTCTCTCATGATAATTTTTCTTTTATTAAAATAAAACGAAATCAAAGCCACGATTTTTAGAACAAAGAAAATACAAAAAATAAACGTTTCTTCAGTTCTCTTGCTTCGAAGTCAAGTGAACTACAGTTCCAGAAAAAAAATAGTATTTTTATTTTTTTCCAAATAACTTTTTGAAACAAAAGTTTGCAACAGACAAACAAGGGCTTGGAAAAACAAAAATTTCTAACAATAACAAATCAATAAAGAAAATTTAAAACATGGAATGGACTCGCTTATTCTATTTTCCCAAGACTTTATAATTGTTTTGCTCGACTCACAAAAAACTGTCAGAAGCAGACTTATCTAGAAATTTTTTTCAACATGCTGAAAAAACAAATAATAAGTAAATATATACTTTTTGGAAATTATACAGGAGCGAGCAAAAATACTGTAACAAACTTTTTTTCAAAAAATCTGCAAAAAATAGAAAGTGTGGAAAAAAAGAAAGAAAGATTAAGAGAAATAGACAGACAGAAACAAGGAAACAGAAATGAAATTATAAAAGCAAAGTAGAAAAATATCACCAAATAGAATTTGAGCCAGAATGGTCCCGACGAAACAGTGTGAAAACGTTGACGACTTGCAACACTGAACTGAACACAGTCGGGATGTTTTTTCTTCTATTAAAAAAAACGAAATCAAAGTCACGAGTTTTAATAAATTGAAAATGAAACAATGACGCATATCTTCACCGCTTTTCGGCGCCACGCTTTTTATTTTTTTTTGTCTGCACTCTTTGGGTCAGTTCCGATTGTTTTTCGTGATTTGTTTATAATTTCAAGACTTATTGATTTTAAAAGTAAAAAATATCAGGCAGTCGGTGTTTGAAAGTATTTGAAACAATGTTAACATCGGACAGCGACCCGTGTGAGAAAAGTTTTTTGTTTGAAAAATACTTCAAGAAAAGAATTACAATTAAAACAGCGAACCTTTAACTTTAATAACAAAATAATGTCATAAACAATAAAAACCTAACGAATATTAAAAATTTAATAGAATTACAAAAGAAACTAAACTAATTTTTTATACTTGCACATTTTCTGCAGTTTGCAAGGCAATGAAGTGATATACTATAATTCTTTGTAAAACTCTTTCAAAATGTAATAATTTGTAAAAACATGCAACTGATATTTAAAAATGTAACAATATTCGTTTTTTATAAGAAAAAACCCACACGCTTTTTAATAAAAATATAATATTTTTTGGCGAATAAAAATTTAATTATGTTGAAACAATGTTAATGATGTTGAATGTATTGTTTCATTGCAATTAATAGCATTTTTTTATTTAATTCAAGTTGAGACATTTTTATGTCATTTTTAATCAAGAAAACCAAGGAAGTTACATTTCAAGTGCAACGTTTCTTCATGAGAACTTAATTACTCAAAGAATCACATAAAACGACCAAAATCTAAACTATTTTCTTTATATCTTCATATAAGTGTGAAAAATGACATGAAGCTTGTAACAAATTTTGAAAAATTCTTTCAAAAATGTTCTAAAACAAATAATTTTTATACTACGGTTGCAGACTTCTGCAAATAAAAAAGTCATTTTGGCGAAAGAATGTTAAAGTAGAACAATTTATTTTTTGATTCCAATTTTAACAATTTCTTTAATTAAATTAAAATTGAGACATGCTCATTTTTTTATTGAAAAAATTTTTTTCATCAAAATAAAGCAAACATATAATTCACGTGTGATGTTCTGCAATCAACAGATTAACGGGTTAAATTTTTCAATAGGAAAAAAGTACCTGAAATATTAAGGTAAAATAACAACAAACAAGACAACATTAGAGAAAATTATTACATTAATCGAATACAGATTTAGTGAAGTTTCTAACTACCAGAAAGAAACATTTGCGTTTTGTGAAGAAAAAACTATTTCGAAACTTTTTTATGTTAAAAAAAGTTTTAAAAACATAAACAGATTTTTTTTAATTAAGAAAGAATAGGCATCAGAGATAACTGCCTTAAAAATGAACTTGTTAATTTAATGGATAACTTGCAACATCAAAACGAATGTTTACAATTGAGTCAATAAATATATTTTTAAAAAAGCCGGTTTTAGGTTCTTCAACAAGATGTTTCAGGAAAAGACTGAAACATTTTATTTGCAATCACTGAAGTAGTGTTGAAGTAATGGTCGTTAAGAAAAAATTTTGCCTTGGTTTTTTTGTTGATTTTCTTAGAAACGGAATTCGATTATTTCTATAGTCTGTTTCCAAGGGAAGGTTTTCGACTTTCGGGCAATCTTGAGAAATTATTTAATTGAAATTATTTAAATGTATTTTAAACATTGAAGTGAACCAAGATAAAATAAACGAAAGAGCATGCAGTACCAAAGGCACCTAGTCCACAATTTATGAAAATCCTTGCCCATTCGTTTGAAATGGAGTTTACTGAGCAATATTGGGAACAAAAACCTTGGGAAAATTCAGCCAACAATTTTAATAAGAAAAAAATATGCGATTTTCTCAAAATCAAAAAATTGGGGGGGGGGGGAATTTAACGTTTCTTTTGTTGTAGTCGAAATTCCCTTTGACTCTTACAAACAACAAGTTTTTTTAACCTTAATTATATAATTGCAAAAACAACAAAAAATATTTTTTTAAACATTTGTAAATATAAAACACAGAAAAGAAAGTTTCTTATATCGTTCAATGAACACAAAAAAGTGACAATTTAAGTGTTTGTTCATTCTTTCACGGGCTGACAGCTCAAAAAAGGCAAAAAATACCAGAAAAACCGGTTCGGTTCTTTAATTCGGCATCCCCGGAGACGTTACAACGGGCAAAAAGAGCGTATTGATAAGGAAAAATAGCGACGAACTGAGGCATTCTGAAGGCGACCTTTATCGGAGACGGATTGTGATAAGGGCAGAAAAAAGACCGCAGTGGGGGCATTGAAACCAGAATGTCTACAAGCTAGATTGTGCTTTTTGTAGTGTAGAAATGCAGTTTTTCTTTCAAAAAAAATTTTTTTAAAGTTGAACAGAAATATCGCTTTTTCGTTTCGAATGATCAGAACACTAAAAAGACGGATTTTTGAGAAAATAGTATATTTAAAAGGAAAACTCTTTGAAAAACAGATTAATAGAACATTCCTTTTAGGAACATTCCTTTTAGGAGCGTCCAAATAAATAAATAAATAAATACTGCATGGATTTTGCAATTTTAACCACAAATGTTTCATGCAATGCAAAAATATGTTGCAATACCTCTAATGTAATATGGCATGTTCATTCGACAGTAGAGAAAAGTAATTTTGACTTGTTATGTCATGCTTTTTTTTTCTTTATTTTCTTGTTTCAGTGTATTTCCAACGACGCTATTCAGCGACCATGATATCAACTTTCATTTAACCACTACTAATTCGAAACACCGAAGTTAATATCTATCAAAGGAGGAAAACTGTATAAAAGGAGTGCGCAGACAGTAATACGATCGTGGTGGGACCCAACGTACCCAGCCCCTTAGGAAAATCCCGTTTTTCTTGTCTTTTTTTGGAAGCGTACTTTTTTACACAAAGTAAACCATTCAACGTGTTTAAAAAAACCATTCAAAATGTTAATACGTGCTGGGAAAAAGATGATTTTATTGTTTAACAATTAACATAAAGTGAAACAAGTGAGTTTAATTTGGTTATTAAAAGTACCTAGACTCTTTGCTGTACCAGTAGCATGATAATAACACTCTGTTTTCGTGTTCGAATTAAAATATTGATCAATCAGTGTTTTAAAAAGGCATGAAACCGAAACAATCTTTCAGTACAAATTTAAAAATACTGCACACTTAGTAATCGAAATACTGAACCCTGAATTTTTCAGATATCTGAAACAGTCTATTTTGCTCTTTTTTACAGACCTTGTAAAAAAGAGCAAAATAGACTTTCACTATTTTTAATTTTTAAATCAGTTAACTGATAAACCCAGTTCTGAGTCCTAAACACCAGGAACGAATACCTTTGCTCTTTTTCCCCTGATAAAAATCTCTTCTATTTAAAGAATAAAAGAACAGAAAAATTTTCTTTTGTTAGCATTATTACTGTTAAAACGTAGATTCACCAATTAATACAAATAAAAAGACTAAAATAATGCTCTAAACGAACCTCAGTTCCATCAATGTGTAAGATTTTGATAGACACAATAAACGGATAGAAAAAGTTATGTTTTCAAACTGAAAAATTTCACAAAAGCTTTTTATAACCAAATTGGCAGAAAGTTTGGATTTCGTATATTTCGCCGATAAAAAACTTCTTTTAAAATGGTATTTTTTGGAATACGCAAAAAGCCGTGAACGTGAAAGAAAATATGTGGCGTTTTGAGCAAATTCAAATATGCTGTGAATTTAATAAGAGTCACAGTGAACACAATAGTTTTTCAACAAACTGAAATATTGAAACACTATTTACAGAGTTTGTAAAAAAAATCAAATTAGACTTCTATTATTTGCATTTTTTTTCAAATCACTTGAATGATTCACCCAGTACTGAGAATTTTGAGCTTTACCAGAAATTGATGCCTCCTGATTTCATCTGCTGAATAAAATTGTATAGTTAGTTTCAAAAATGCTTTTTTTAATCACTAAACAGAAATGGTGCATGTGCCTGTCGACTAATGTAAGCATAATAATACTCAGTACATAATAGGCTGACGAAACATTCAAATTTCGAAGATTGTGAAATTTGGACAAAGTTGATCAAAGTCTGGGCTTGAAATTAATTCATAGTGCTCGCCCGTCTTAATCTTAATTCGGCAGTTCTTGGAAAATAGTGAGACATTCTGATGTTTTTATTCAATTTATAGTATGGTACTCTCCTTATAATTCAAAATACATAGCCATAATATTGAACTTTGAAAAGTCTACAAGTTTTACAAACTTGTAAAACAATTATTTTGGCAGGAAAATTCAACATATTTTTTATGAATTTGCGGAAAGTATCGATTTTGTATATCATACCGTTAAAAAACTCTTTTGCAATGCAAAAAAGTAGGTTATATTAAAAAATGGAGTGCATGCAAATTCACATATTAAAATAATATATAGTAGTCAAAACTAAAAGCCCGTTTTTTTTGCAATACACTCAAAGTCGTGAAACTGAAAATATGTAACGTGTTGTGTAGAACAAATTGAAATATAGCGTGCATTTAGTAAGTCCATTAGTGAACACAATGGTTTCACTATAAACTGAAACATTGATTTACAGACTTTGTAAAAAAATCAAATTATACCTCATTTTTGGATTTTTTTTTTTTGTTCCCACACAAATGCAACGTATACCTGTCCTACTTTCTCTAACAGCAGTTATTTGTAAGTACACACACGCACACACGCACAAGCACACGGATCCAATTGCGCATGGTATTTTCTTGCATATTTTCAGTCGCCGGCGTTGACGTGAATCCATTCTACATGGAGGATGGGCAAGGTGTCATCTTCGATCTCAACATGACGGAAAGGTCAGTGAAATTACAAGGGTTTTAATTTTTTAAGCGAAGTTGATAACTTACTTAGAAATAAAATTAATCAGAAAGAGGAATCCCTGCAGGACCAAGTGCATTTAGTCCTTTACGATTACAGTCAGTATCCCTTATAATAAAACGCTAGCGTGTGTGTCTGTGTGTGTAGTGGATCAGCGGAAGTTCACGCGTTCATTTCCCCACGAGGGAAGGGTGAGATGGGCCGTAGGCCGAGTTTCACGTGCTTCACGGCCGAAGGACGAGTAATGAATGGCCGTAGGCCATGAATCTGCGGCCGCAGGCCGCCTAATTGAGTGGCCGAAGGCCGCGTGTCGGTGCGGCCGCAGACCAGGAGGGTGCGCGCCGTTGGCGCGCGTACCCTCCTGGTGTCTAAGAAATTGAAGAAAAAAATGTGACTAATCGTAAGAAATTGAAAAAAAGCATGGGAATTGGGAATTTTGCAATGAGTTGATTTTTAGAATCTGTATTAGCGTCCACAGCTACAATTACCAAAACGACTCATTTTCCTACATGTGGTATCCAGATTACAAACCGGTAACGAGGATTGAATCAATTTGAAACTGCTCTTTTCACAGAGTATCATTGAACACAAAGTCAGGTGGAGCGCTATTGCGCAAAAAAACTGTTTGCCTCCAAAAATTGAAACGAACAGCCATGCGAAGCTTATTCTGAAGACCGATGGAATGATGTGGACGGTAAGAGAAAAGTGGGCGTTTGTATGTGTGTGTGTGTGTGTGTGAGTGTGTGAGTGTGTGAGTGTGTGAGTGTGTGAGTGTGTGAGTGTGTGAGTGTGTGAGTGTGTGAGTGTGTGAGTGTGTGAGTGTGTGAGTGTGTGAGTGTGTGAGTGTGTGAGTGTGTGTATATGTGTGTGTGAGTGTTTCGGTGTTTGTAAACTAGTATTTCAGATGCACGATTCTGACATGAAAACTCTCTGCGAAATTTCTGCTTATCCTCCTTCAATGGCTTCAGTCCTTTCCGTCGCCTTCTGTAGTAACTACTCCCTCCCAAGTGTCGCCATGCTTGCAATGTGCAATAAGTTCTAGTTGGTTCACCTTTCAGGCAACTTTTTTGTACATTTTTCTCTAATAAACGTTGTTAATCATTGTTTCAGTCAAAACGGTACACTTCCTTTCCTTTTTCGTAAAATTTGCCAAAACCGGACCTCGCCTTTTTTTTAAATCCAGACGAGGCAAAGTGTCTGTCATGCGCATTCGGACGGAATGTCAGCGATGCCACACGGAAGGTCCACATTTTAGTCTGAAAAGTAGGAAATTAGCAAAAATATGCGCAATACATTTTAAGTTGTTTCATACAGAAATTCAGTCCTTCTTTTTAGAAACTACTCCGAAAACACGGAGTAGGCATTTTATTAATGGAAAGCACGACTCCCGGCATACTGCAACTAAAATCAATCTTGAGAAAAATCTAAATATGTTCAACTGGAAAATACGTGAAACCGTTTTGTTCGTTGTTTTTGAAAAACACCAAGTGGAGACTGCAGCAAAATTAGCCACATTGCCTGAAAATCATGAAAAGTACATCTGTTCTGTTATCCCTGATAGGAGCGACGCGTAAGTTTGAAGTCACATACACTCACACACTCACACACTCACACACTCACACACTCACACACTCACACACTCACACACTCACACACTCACACACTCACACACTCACACACTCACACACTCACACACTCACACACTCACACACTCACACACTCACACACTCACACACACACTCACACACTCACACACTCACACACTCACACACTCACACACTCACACACTCACACACTCACACACTCACACACTCACACACTCACACACTCACACACTCACACACTCACACACTCACACACTCACACACTCACACACTCACACACTCACACACTCACACACTCACACACTCACACACTCACACACTCACACACTCACACACTCACACACACACTCACACACTCACACACTCACACACTCACACACTCACACACTCACACACTCACACACTCACACACTCACACACTCACACACTCACACACTCACACACTCACACACTCACACACTCACACACTCACACACTCACACACTCACACACTCACACACTCACACACTCACACACTCACACACTCACACACTCACACACTCACCAAGTGGAGACTGCAGCAAAACTTTTATTTCTCAAACTGTTTCGGTAAACGCCCTAAACACCCAAAAAAGTTTAAAAAAAGACATTGTTTTTTTCTGTGTCACCATTTCGGCCTACCGTTACAATACAGCCTTCTGGGGAATGGTCGAAATAGACACAACAAAACATTTATTTACTGATTCATCCGTTCAAAAAGAAATTTTCCTTTATTTTCGGGCAAAAATTACAGCACAATAGAATAAACGAAAGAAATCAAAAAAGGAAAAACGAAATTACAAAATGTTGACAAAAAAGACCACAAGAAGAACATTTTTTTTCTATATCAAATGGGTAATTGTATGCATTTTTCAAATCAATGGTAATATTGAACAAAAAAAGTGCTCAGTCAGTGGAAATGTTAAAAGAGACGAAGATGTGAACCCTTCAGTAGTATTTCATTGAAAGATGAAAATTTCAATAATAGGCAAAACATGGAACCGATAAATTAAAAAAAATTGAATAGCCCTTAATAAACGATAGATCAACTAATGATCCACTAAACTAATTTTTGAAAAATGTGACAAATGACCAATGAGAGAAATGTCTTGATTTCAGCAAAAAAAATAATTTCACCAAAATTCTACATTTCTCGCGTACGACATTCACAAAACACAACATCAAAGCACAACCTGTCTCTTTGGACCCAGACGGGACTCATATCGAACCCAATTTTCAGACGGGTTGCCAAGCATTTTATTTCATTTTTCCATTGCTGTCTATATGCTACGTATACCTGTCCTACTTTCTTTAACAACAATCATTTGTAAGTTAACACACATACACACACGCACACGCACACACGCACACCCACACGCACACACGCACACACAGCGGATCCAATGACACACAGTGTTTTCTTGCATATTTTCAGTCGCCGGCGTTTACTTGGACACATTCACCATGGAGGATGGGCAGGGCGTCATCTTTCATCTGAACATGACGGATCGGTATCTTCAATCTTAATCAAATTATTAAAACTTAATTGTGAAACTTTAGTGTTTGTATCAGCGTCCGCAGCAACAATGCCAAATCCGACGCTGTCTTCTACAATTATTCTCCTGGATGGTCTGAGGTAGTTGGTTACATTTACAATTACAAAACTCTTTTCACAGAGTACCTTAGTTCACAAAGTCTTGGGAGAGGTTAAGACAACTACCGCATGTGCCGCTCCATTGATTGTGAATGGAAACGTACAACTTGTTCTGAAATCCAACGGACTAATGTGGACGGTGAGAAAAGTGTGTGTGTGTGAGTGTGTGAGTGTGTGAGTGTGTGCTTCAGCAAATTTTCCTCTTTCCAGATGTTCAACTCTAACATGAAATCTCTTTGCACAATTTCTGCTTACCAAGCCTCCATGGCTTCTGTCGTTTCCGCAGCTCACTGCAGTAACTACTCCTATCCGAACGTCGCCATGATTGCAATCTGCACTGAGTGGTAGATATTTTTCTCCGTTTTCGGTTTTTCCTTGACAGTACTTTTACTAGGTTTTAAACATTTATTACAATTTGTAGGGTTTTCCGTATGTATTTATCATCTGTTCACGAATAAATATCCACAATACCGCTTTTTCCCTTTAATAAAATTGGAAATCTACCACGCAAAAATGTTTCGGAATGGTCGCAAGACCAATTGCAACCCTTCGGAAAATCTACACATAATTACGTTTCTATTTTCTGTATATAATTAAATGTTGAGTTGAAACGTTGTACTAAGTTATAGAAAAACGTCAATATGGAACCTTTCGTTGAATATAATCGCAAGACAGGCACTAGTACCCACTCGGCTCCATTATTGCCTTTCAAAAATCCCCCGTTTGACGAATATTTCTAGCAAAGATGCATCGTATACCTGTTCTAATATCCCTGACAGGAGTTTGTAGGTTTCACAAAAACTGCATCTAAGTTCCTAATTTTGGTCGCCGCCGTTTACATGGATAAGGTTAGCATGAAGGACGGACAAGGCATCATATTTTATCTCAACTTGACGGATAGTTAAATTATATCGCAAATCTTAAAAGTTTGAAACACAACATTGCGCATAGATAACGTCACCCCATTCAAACTAAAGGAGCCCCAATGATCAGCTCATAATGCCCACTCAGTAGTCCAGCCCCACACAACGCTGAGTTTTTGGTTCAGCTGATTTTTTCTCAATATGAAAGTTTTCGCGTTTTCTACGTAACCAGGCGGTAAACGCGCCTATCGGCGCGTTACCTCCTGGCATGTGTTGTTTAGGCACGATTGGTTCAGCCGAAAAATTCATGAGGTTGCCAACACTTTTTTATACTCTGCGCCAAATCTTGTTCGGCCGATTTGGCTGCGTGCACAACCTGAGAATCCAACATTGAACGCTTCACTCTAGGAACAACACAGAGTAATTTTAACGGTGTTCCGATGTTTTTTTTGGCGAGAGGCACGTATGTGTGTTTGTGTGCGTGAGTGTGAGTGTGTGCGTGTGTATGTGCTTTTTTCTCTGTGTATAACTTTTTCACTTTCCAGATTCTGACATGAAATCTCTTATTTATAACAATTAAGAACAATTTCTTATACCCTCCTTCCATGGCTACATTCCTCGACGTCGCTTTCTGCTGCGTTTCCTCAGTTTCAAACGTCGTTGTGGTAGCATTGTGCAAAGAGTTCTAGATTTCTAACCTTTCAATTAAATATTTAGCTTTTAAGCATTTGAAAAGTCAAATCAACTTTCTTGAACGTTTCGCAAGGTTACTGACCGTTGGTATACAATGGTATATATGTCCATTATTCTCACATTATAGCTGTCGCCAAGTGTAATTATCCACTAACGATTTGAAACATTGAAGTGAAAGGAATTAAACTAAGCGACAGAACCCTGTAAAATACTAGTGTGCAGATTTTTTTTTTTTTAGAAAAATCTCGTTTTACTCGACTCTTTTTCGGAAACGCACTATAGATAACTTTCTTCTCAGCCTCGCGTTTTTTTTCATATCCAGACGACACAAGATGTCAATCATGCGCGTTTGGACGGGTTGTCAAATAATGTGAAAGGAAAAGTCTACATTTTAGGCTGAACAGCCGAAACTTCTCGATATGCGCAAAAACCTTTGAGGCTCAAGTGAACTCAAATTCCCCTTCCTGTCCTTTAAAAACTGGGAAAATCCTTGCCCGTTCGTTGGAAATGGAGTATAATGGTTTTAATGTCTGTTTCGCAGGGTGTCGATTTTCACGTCGTATCTGCAACAAAATCACGCAAATTTTCTCACAATTTTCAGTGTTGATTGCACTACTTTTGTGCCCATTTTGTGATTTTCACGCAAAAGCATAAGAACGTCAAGGACGATTATGGCATTGCTGGCGGGTTGCCTAGCACTGGTTCTTATTTGCCTTTCGAAGAGCTTCATTTTAGCCACATTGCCTGAAAATCATGAAAAGTACATCTGTTCTGTTATCCCTGATAGGAGCGACGCGTAAGTTTGAAGTCACATACACTCACACACTCACACACTCACACACTCACACACTCACACACTCACACACTCACACACTCACACACTCACACACTCACACACTCACACACTCACACACTCACACACTCACACACTCACACACTCACACACTCACACACTCACACACTCACACACTCACACACTCACACACTCACACACTCACACACTCACACACTCACACACTCACACACTCACACACTCACACACTCACACACTCACACACTCACACACTCACACACTCACACACTCACACACTCACACACTCACACACTCACACACTCACACACTCACACACTCACACACTCACACACTCACACACTCACACACTCACACACTCACACACTCACACACTCACACACTCACACACTCACACACTCACACACTCACACACTCACACACTCACACACTCACACACTCACACACTCACACACTCACACACTCACACACTCACACACTCACACACTCACACACTCACACACTCACACACTCACACACTCACACACTCACACACTCACACACTCACACACTCACACACTCACACACTCACACACTCACACACTCACACACTCACACACTCACACACTCACACACTCACACACTCACACACTCACACACTCACACACTCACACACTCACACACTCACACACTCACACACTCACACACTCACACACTCACACACTCACACACTCACACACTCACACACTCACACACTCACACACTCACACACTCACACACTCACACACTCACACACTCACACACTCACACACTCACACACTCACACACTCACACACTCACACACTCACACACTCACACACTCACACACTCACACACTCACACACTCACACACTCACACACTCACACACTCACACACTCACACACTCACACACTCACACACTCACACACTCACACACTCACACACTCACACACTCACACACTCACACACTCACACACTCACACACTCACACACTCACACACTCACACACTCACACACTCACACACTCACACACTCACACACTCACACACTTACTTCTCGGGGTGGGAAGTGACTAGTCGTTGATTGTGGAATTTCAAGGTGTTCATAAAGGACGAACTCATTCTGTAACTTATTTACTGAAACCTGGTTTCTCGCGAATTTGATTCATATGATGTGGAAAATCCAACCACGTATGAAAATATGTAACCACTAACAAAAAGACGCAGAAATTAGAGTTTATAGTGCGTTTCCAAAAAAGAGTCAAGGAAAATGGGTTTTTCCTAAAGGACAGGTACACTTGGTCCCGCCGCGATTGCTTTCTTGTCTGCGCACTCCTCTTTTGCTGTGTTCTTTTGCAAGTTAAAGCTCTTTTCATTTCAATGTTTCAAACTGGCAAAGGTTAAATAAGGGAAGACATCAAGGTCATTGAAAAGTCGTCCATTCTTTGTTGGAAATGGACTATACTTTAGGGTGATAATTTTAAGAAGAATTTTAAGAATGAACGAACCATTGGAGAAAATGTTAGACAAAACTACAATCAATTTATTTAGTCTATTGCAACTTTGCCTAAATTTTCGAATTTAGGCAAAGTAATGAACAGAAAGTTTCATACCGAAGAAAATGGAATATAAACTACCACAAAACCACCCTACGGATTAACAACACCAGCCATATCATCCTTTATTTCTTTTTCCACGTAACATTGAAGTGACAGAAAAGTTTTAACTCTTCAACCTCGGTAGAACAACAGATTGCCTTCTTATCGTGAGAGTTTAAATGCATCCACAAAACATGCAGCTGTTTTCAGTTTAAAAAATTACAAATAATTTAGATTCTCCCATTAATGTGTAGAATCCAAATTGAGTGCAAATAAATACCCCAGGCGACTAGAAAAAGTGTGTTACCTAACGACAAAACATGAAAAAGAAAAAAATAAAGAGGGTTTTATAACTGATGAGTATTTATAAAAGCTAGTCTCCGAGTCTGAACTAATTACTGCTTCAAAAAAGAAATTCAAATTGGGGCGAAACATTGAACTATAGTGATTTGAAAATACTAATTTCCATTAAGGTCGATTTAAATGCGCCGGCTTTCCTTTGGAAATATACTTTAGCCTCCTGCTTTTTCTGTTCTTGCTCAAATAAAAATAGGCATTTAGATGATAGTTTAGCTATCCAAAAGATTGATGAAACAGAGGATTCATTGATTTCCAACAAATCGTGGATTGAAATAATTATATTTTTGGGCACATTAAGCCAATTTATAATGTAACACAACTTTCAATTTTTCTGTATGGATTAATAAAAAAATTGTTTATTTCTGTTGGAGATCACAACGGATACACTTCTGGATTATCATATTCTTCTGATTGCATTGAATGTAGTTCACTTGATCCATGCGAAACGGATTGAACGATGGAATGATCACTATGGTTCCTAATTTTTCCGTAACCTTAACAGAATTATGTTTTATGATTTAGAAACATTTTTTTCATAGTTACAAACTTACAATAAAATTTGAACCGTTGTAAATGAACGTATACTCTATATCATCCCTAGGCTCTACAACAACTGGAAAAACTGATGATCCTTTGCCGTAACCTTGTCTATTTCGAAACCACTCGTTCCAGAAATTTTTAACAGGGTCCCAAAATTCAACAATTAAATCCTAAATAAGTTGGCGTTTACAACAGTGTTTCAATTAGAAAACCTTCGTATACCTATAATTTATATGTATCGCTGAAATTCCGTTCACCAGGAGATCGCACTTGTAACTGAACTTTTTTATAAATCATTCTCAAATAAAAACCTACGGACACTTTAGGTTGAAAATTTTTACATAGTGGTTATTCGATAGAGTGATGTTGTTGCCTAAACGTAAAACTATTAACACGCACACGCACACGCACACGCACACGCACACGCACACGCACACGCACACGCACACGCACACGCACACGCACACGCACACGCACACGCACACGCACACGCACACGCACACGCACACGCACACGCACACGCACACGCACACGCACACGCACACGCACACGCACACGCACACGCACACGCACACGCACACGCACACGCACACGCACACGCACACGCACACGCACAGGGGAAAAAAAACTCACCAGTATACGCTGAAGCACAAAAATCCACACAAGTTATGAACTGTTTTTGATTGTTTAACTGTGAAAAGGAAAAACGTACCAGGAGAAGGCCGAGGCGCATTGAAAACCCAAGAAACAGAAAAGGGTTGCCAAGCTGCAAATGTGTCTGAGAAACACTTTACGCTTGACAAATGAATAATTGCCTGAGAAAGAAAAAAAATGACTGTTTTGTTTTTGTTACAAAGGTCTTTTTGAGAAATTATAGACAATGTGTGTTTACTTAAGTGACCTAAATATTTTAGGATGGAAGTTTAATTTGAGCAAATAATAAGAAAGTGATCCCATCAATCTCTTCACGAAAAAACTGTCAGCATTGGATGATTAATAAATTGTTTCTTTAGCTTTAGCGTTTCACTTTTTATAAAAAAACTTGTCGCCTCAATTCTAGGTGTTAAATTAATGTGCCGGAGACTTGAAGATGTGCGTTTGGTAGAACGACAAAACATGGAAATTCTTTTTTACAAAGGCCGACGTATCGTCCAATATTTGTTCATATAAATAGCCGTATATACTCAAGTGTCAAAACATGGATTCACCATTAGAAAAAAATAAAATACAAAATCATTACTCTTTATTCTATTGCAACTTCGCCTTAATTTTCGAATTAAAACAAAAACCAACACACAATTTGATACCGAACAAAATAGAAATAACCACTAAACCCAACAATACAGCCAGGAAAGCGAAAACATCGTAGTTATGATACTGAATAATGGAAAATTGGCGCCCACTTGGCGTCATTGAAGGGATTTTTCCGAATTTGTCCACGAGATCCATGTGTCTGACCAACTTCTCTTGGGGTGAGAAGGGTCTGGCTGCCAGAAGTTCCTTAGATTTTTTGGCTGATTCCCGAAGATTCTTATTTTCAAGGCCGAATCGAACTGCTTTTTCGAGTTCTTCTGAGTTGTCAAGTTGGTACTTGTCGTAGATTTTGGCTGAAAAACGTATGTATTCTTCGGGGAAAAAAAATCATTTTTTTTTTAAATCTATTAAACCCTTTGCTAAAAAGTCAATAAACTGAAAATGCACGCCAGTTGTATTTCATGTTTTTGGTATAAATTTTAGACTTTTTAGTATATATTTTTAGTGAATTACTTAATAATTTTAATATTGAAATTTTATGCTTATGTTTTGAGCAATTTTTCGAAAAAAAAACCAAACTTGTTTTTGTAGTTTTTGAACGTTTCACCCGGTTTTTGAATTGTTTCCCGGTGCACATTTTTTACTTATGAATTGTTTTCGAGATCTATTCAAATGCATATTTTAATTTATTGTATTTCGTTATTTAAAAAAACTTTTTTTTTCGTTTTCCCAAAGTTTTGCCGATTAACCACCTAATTTAAAATTTCTTTTTAAAAAACAAGTATGAATAGCAAACTAATGAGAAAAACTCATCATTTTTAAGACAAGCAGATGAAATTTTCGTATATCTTAGCTGAAAATTTATTTAATAGACGGCAAAATCAGAATTTTTGATATTTTTGGGTTGCTTTGCTCAAATTGAAGAAAAATTTGAAGACTGGCCCCACCTGATATCAATAAAATTATATAAACCCAAATTGAATATTTGTTTTCTTTGTATATTTTTAAATGTAAAGAAAAAATGATAAAAGATAAGATTAAATTAAAAGAATAACCTTAGAATGATATTGGAGTAGTGTGAAATTCGGTAAATTTGTTTTTACAATTATGAACCAAAATGTATGAATAAAACTTTTTTTCGCATATGAAACTTATGTTGATCCAGATGTTTTATTTAAAAGTAAAACTTATTCCATTTTTTTGTTTCTTCGATTACACTGAAATTTCATTTCAAAGCCAAATTTCCAAAGTTCATTTTTTAGTTTAAAAAAAATGTCAATTTTATGCCAATTTCCAAAAAGAATTAGTGAAGCTCAAATTCCCAAAAACCTGAATTTTTCTTCCAGTTTTTTAACCTTTTTACAGAAAGCATCAATTTTTCTGTAATTTATTGCCAATAATCAAAAATATAATTTTTCTGGACATTTCCGTGTTTCGTACGAGTTTTGTATGTTTCAATTTTTTACAACTATCGTTCCTCGGTTGTCAACGTACTTATTCATATTTTTCATGTTTTTCTAGAGTTTTTCTAAATGTACATCCAGTTTTGGTCAATTCTATTTTTTGAAAATTATAGTGAAACTGCAAAACTTGCGACTTTTTCTAAACCTATTTTTGCTAAGACGTATTTTTGCTAAGAAATTTTGCTTACTAAAAGCATAGACTTAGAGAAACAGCTTTTCACGGAAAATCTCACTCGCTTTATCGTGTTGGGAGATTTTTACAAATTCGATTAATTTCCGACTCACCAAGGCCAAATCGATTCAAACAATTTTTCAAACTTAATATTGTTGCTTCATTTTAAGTTTATCAAGTAAAAACCTACTTTCAACCCGTATAATATGATGTGCCCAAGAAGATTTTTGCAGATCGCCAATGGTATTTTTCATTGTATGTAAAATTTAAAAGCATTGTCTTTGTTTTTTTTTTTTGAATTACAAAGTAAAATTTCAAACAAAAATAATCATTTAAAATGAAATATGAAGATTAATGAAAGATGCTCTCGTCGTCCGAATAACTGAAAGAATAAAATCTTTTTTTTTGTGTTAAGCACACGAAACGTTGAAGCAATTTTTTTCAGTTTGCCAAAAAGGAAAAACCCGTTTTCTCACTTTTGCAATTTTCGAAACCAAGTTAATTTTTCGCCCGATTTTTTTAAAGGTAAGAAAAGTTTATTATTTCCGACTCACCAAAGCCAAATCGCTCTGCCATCATTGCGTTACGAAGTTGATCTCCGAAGAGAGGAATGGCAACCACGGGAACTCCGTGATGGGCGGTTTCCATGATACTTCCAGCTCCGCCGTGGGTGACAAAGAGGTTGAGTTTTCCAGATCCTGAAAATAAAATTTTGAAGTAATAAATTAAGTCCATTTTGTAATTCATATTAAATTAAAGGGCCAGTAAGGGTGCTTTTCAGTTTTTTTTCCGATCGTATACGGCCTGGATATTATGCGATCAAACATGCTAAATTGCCTCGTACCTTCCTGGTTTTCAGCGCTCACTCAGCCAATTAGAATAAAATTCGGCTCATTAGCAAGTCTTGTAAATGTCGGACAAGCAGGGCGTACTGCCCGTCTACAAATCTGTAGACGGAGACCCGTTTCTGGCGACTTTGAAGGTGATTTTCTCGAAAACACAAAATTTGCGACCCAAAGTCATATGGGTTTTCATGATCAGCGAATTTTCCTCTCTAAATTTAGCCAATGTTGTAAAACCCGCCTGACTGTCCCTTTAAGTTTATTTGAAATAGAACACAATTACCAAAGTAACATGAATGTTCTATTTCCATCCGAAAATTTAAGAAAACCTCTAAATACCAATAGACTGCGTGTTCCCGTCTCAAATATTTGTAACGCTCATTTGAATCATTACCTACCTTTTTTTTCAACACACGATGCTATTTTATAGAATTTGTTATTTCCTTCATTTTTTATTATTTTGCCCTTTTCCACTTTCTAACGTTTCAACTTGGTGTCTTGTGGATATCACAAATGCGTGGCGGATCCAGAGCTCCGACTAAGTCCAATTTTTAAATTTTCTTAGTTATCAAACTTTACTTATTTTTATCGCTATTGTTAAAACAAATCTTGTTTATTTTTCATGGTTTATGAAAGACCGCAATGTTTTCATCTAGTTTCGTGTAAATTTTCATTTTTCAGTTCTTGTTGTCATTGATTTTTTAGTATCGATTATTATTTTATCTGAAAAATTTCAGCTCACTTTATTGAAAACAAACACAAAATGGTTTAAGACGAAATGCCACTTTCCTATAAAAACATTTTCCAATAACCTGGCAAAAAACAAGTTCAAAAAATAATGGTCATTTTTAAAGATCTGTGAAATGTTTCGAAAAAGAAACGAAAGAACTAGGAATTTCCAGTGCAATAGTTCTCTGAAAAGGAAGCAAAGTACGCAGTTTTAAAAAAGCAATAAAATTGAACCAAAAAGACTTTTATGTAACATAAAATCAAGTTTTACAAGGTTGCGAAAAAAAATAATTCACAAATTTCCGTGACGAAATTAGCCATAACCTTTGCTTTTTCTTAATTTTTGCAAGATTGATCATCCAAAAAGAATCGGCAGCAGCTCAGAACAAATGCTAAAATGCTTCAATGAAATTTGGCAAATGAAATGAACAAAACAATTTTTCAATATTTGTTCTAACAATTTTTTGTGAACAAAAAATAACAAACAGATAACTTTCGCGTTTATCGGGTATGTGCAGTTTTGACAGATATTTTTTGACTCTGTGGAATGTTTCGCAAACATACAGTTTAGTTAGAAATTGTTTGTAACTTTCAAACCATTTTATTCAAGATTATTTTAAAACCTTATGTTCTAAAACTTCAAATACGCTTTGATCTTTTGTAAGAGTGAAGAAAAATTCCAACAGTTAAAAAAGACAGAAATCTTTTTTTTTTTTAAGTTTTCTCACCTAGAAGATCCGTTTGGGGCGTCCATTTGGAAAGGTGCAGATTTTCGACTCCAATTCCGTAATTGTCTTCAGGCGTCTCATATTTCCAGATGAAGGTCACTTCAGGAAACCTAAATTTGAAAAAATATATTTTTTTTCATTCTTTTGACTAGAGAAGAACACAAAGAATTATTTTCACCAAAGAATACATATGAGATAAAACGCGCAAAACATTAGAGTGGAGAAAAATATCGCAAAAAAATAAAAATCTATAAATAAATTGTTTATATAACATTTTTCGTAAATGGTTGCAAAAACTCTAAAAATGTCAAAATATGTTTTCAAACACAACTGACGTGCTTTAAAAACCCTTTTTGGTTGGTTACTCAAGACAAGAAATGAATGACGTTTTCTAGTTTTATAAAAATTCTTGCAAAAAAAAAATTATATATAAATTACCAAAGTTTAGGCAATCCTTCTTTAGACAGTCAAAAAAAAGAAGTTTTAAGTTTTATTACCAACTTTAGTTTTATGTTACGGCAAATTATGAAATTCACGATGATTGATCGAATCTGATATATCAAGGAAAAGCACACCTCGAATTTCAGATCAACAATGCCATCCTTCTTTCGATAATTATTGCAATCGGTTTTTACAACAGTCTAAGATTTACTAAAACAAAAAAGGAATAGGTTTTACTCTGTCTAATTCGACCTCATTTTCCGTTTAACGCCGTATTGCATACCGGGCTAGAATAAGTGTTTCGCGGCAGGTATGCAAAGCATTTGCTGTTACAAAAATGAAAGTCTATCAAAGAAAAAACTTTTTTGTGCTTTTTTATTTTCATTTTTTGTGATAGTTTTCAGTTTGCTCAACAAAAAAGCTGAAAAACTGTATGAATGCATTGAGTTTGTAATCGAGTTTTGAATAAAACTTTGTAAGTTACTTTTCATTTTCTTTTTTTTTGTTGCAATAAAGTTTTTAGTAATGTACAAAGATTGAAAACCAAAACAAAATGCATCATAAAAGGTTATGTTTTTAGTTTTACATTACCATCTTCTGTTTCACGTTGCAGCAAAATGTGAAAAAAGTATTTTGTGCAATTTCACAAAGTGTAAATTTCACAAAGTGTACATTAAAAGTGTACTTTTATATTTCTCATTAAATATTTACCGGTTTTAAAATTTAATTTTAAAAAAACTCACTTTTTCACAACTTCAATAATACTCTTCTTGTAAACATCAGGCATGTGTGCACTGGGAGCAACGCTTCCAAACGAAATCAGAACGTTTGTTTTCCTTTGGGCGAGGATTTTCAGCCAGTTCTGAATAGTTTTATATATTTAATTTTTTTGACATGTAAATATTCCTACCTCATCTAAAGGTTTCGAAGCTTTCAGACCGATTCCTCCCAAATCGACGACTTTGTGAAGGGTGGGTCTGGGAAAGTCGATAAGGGGCTCTCCATTTGTGAAAACAAATGGCATGTTGGAGATCATTTCCTGAAAATGGAGATTTTTGGAACGAAAAAAAGAAGACATACAAAGTTGGTTTTTTTTAAAGTTTTTATATTGTTTTCATTTAAATTTTTGACCGCAGTCCTGAACAAAACGATATTTTCGATTAACACTATAATTGATGTTGCAGTGAAACAATCAACCAATTTCGAGAAAAAAAGGAGACCAGACAATTTTTTTATACGAGTTCTAATTATTTTAGAAAAAAGAAAGCCTAGTGTTTGTTCAAAACACATACGAATTTTTGTAATTTTTCGTTACAAATTGTCTGCAAAAAGCGACAAGAAAGCGAAATCTGTGAACAGAATTATAATTGCAATATTATAAATACAATAGAATTATTATGAAAAAAAGCCAGTTTTGAAGAAAAAAAACTAACGGCCCGCAAAATTACGTGAGACCAAAAAGTTGTAGGTTTTCTGTCTTTTTTCCGGCTGAGAACTGAAAACTCTATTAAAATATGAATAGTATATTATACTCTATTAAAATAGAACTCTATTAAAATATAAAAAGTACAAAATTTTGGAAAACAAAAAAGAAGTAAATGTTTTTAGAAAATGTTGTTAAAACCGTCAGCAACATGCATCAATTCGATCAGTGCCTGGTAAACAAATTTAACCTAATCTATTTTTTTAAATTGATAAATCAAAACAAAATAACAAAGCAGCACATTGCGCAGAAAAAAGGAACAGGACATAATAGTCTTTAGCCAGAATTTACTGAAAATGCAAAATTTTCTACAAAAAAAGTTCTCATAATTTGTTTCAAAGTTCACCGTTTTACTAAGTGTATTTGTTTTCCGAAAAATGTAAACAGCAATTAATAAAAGATGCTTGCGAATTTTTCTTTACGCGTCGTTTCTATAGTTTTTATTTATATATGTTCTTATTTTTAGAGACAAAAAAACAATTTTGAATACAACTGAAATTCGAAAATCGATATTTTTCAATAACCAATGGGTCTCGCAGCGAAAGCGTGCCAGAACTTTGCTAAAACGAAAATCTTTCAATTGAAGTAAAATAATATTAATCGATAAAGCGTACAACGGCAAACCATTACAATAGTTAATTATATAATGGGTGTTACTGGTTTTTAATGCATTTTTTAGTTTATCCTGTTGTAGGTATAGTCTATTTCCGACAGAGAGACCGGAGTCTTTCTAGCTACCTTCAATTTCCCCATATTTAACCACTGACGACTTGAAACAATGGAGTGAATAAAAGTATTCTAGGCAAAATTGCATATTAAAAGAGGAGTGCGCAGAAAATTAGAAAAATCGCGGCGGGACCTAATGTGCCATCCTTTAAGGTTTTGGCCAAAAATCTGTGCCGTTTTTCGGAAACACACTATACCGTTTGATTTTTTTGAGAACAAAAAACTTTTTTTGTTTTTTTACTGTATACATGGGTCACCAAATTTTCTAAATTTCGTTAAGTCTATTTTACAAATTTTTAAATAAACACAAAAAACCGTAAGATTATGTTTTTTTTTTCAACTTTTGAGAACTCATTTTTTTTGTAATTGGGATATCTTTTAAGACGTTTGGTTTGGTGGGTATTTTTATAGAGTCATCAGAAATTTTAACACCACTGACAAAAATAAAGCAAACCCACAAAAAAAACAATGATTTTTGCTGTCGTGATTAAACATTCAGCTAATTTATTTTTAAATGAGAATAACTTCAAATTCTTTTTGTGGCCATAAATGGAAGATGCCTCTAAACCGAATTTTCCATTTTCTTTGGACTTGAGTTGGATTTCTCCCATGGGTAAAATATATTTTATTTATTGGCATTTATTTTTTTTTGCTGTATAAACCGGATATAAAAAGGATTTTTTGAATAAGGAAAATGAGAAAATGTTATAAAACAACTTTTTTTTTTAAAACTTTTTTGCCTCTAAAAGCATTTTGAATGACTTGTAAAAATTTTCTACCCTTTGCAAGATCCAAGCGACATTTGAAAACAAATGTCTTATTGCTGATGTGATGAAACAATGAACAAATGTAAAAAAAAAGTTTTTAAAAAAATAGCACGCTAAATGACAAAAGAAATTATGGAATACAATTAAACTCAAGTAAATGTTTTATAAAAATGTTATTGAAATCTTCAGCCACAAGAAGCAATTCTGTTCAGTAGGAAGATAGGCTATAATATTTTAGAAACAAAACATATAGGGCATTTCCAAAATTGAGACAAGGAAAAGGGGATTTTCCTAAAGGACTAGGTACAATGGGTCCCGCCGCGATCGTCTAATTGTCTGCGCACTCCTCTGTTACAGTGCTATTTCGCATATTTTATTGATATTCACTTCGATGTTTCAAATCTTCAATGGATAATACCAAGAAAATCCAGGGTCATTCAACAGTCGTCGTCTCAAAATTGGAAATAGACTATATTGTTTTTGTGACATACAAAAAATATAAAATAGTTCCTTAGTAATTTTCATTTTGCAACCCTTCATAAGAAATGCTACCTATCTGTTGTAACATTACATTACGTATTATATAGTAATGTTCTATGTAGTAATGTTCTCCCTGTATTACTTAGGATATCACTAACACATCAGAAATTATCGCAAATGTGTTCAAACCAAAATGCATCATTCAAGAGATGCACAATTTTGGGTTAAACTTCGATAATGTCTTCATGTAGTTGTAAAACTTTTTGATAACTTAACTAGGGCAATTTTTAGTACAAAATACAAAGTGCAAGTCTGTTTTTTATGTCGAATCGTCTTTCGCAATATCTGCATAAGTGACGCCACCTGTTTTTCAATCGTCAAAAGTTCGATCGAACGGCTCAAGACAGCAGCCTTGTTTTGGCCAATTTGACACAGCCTAGCTCTGGCCCAGCAAGATTGGAGAATATTTGCAAAAACAGATTAAGACGAAACAGATTTTGACTGACGCCCAATTGCGTAAAGAGCCCGAACAAGCTTTAAATGCAGAAAACGGCTATTGACGGCTTTGGACAATGTTGTAACTGTTTTGCAATAATTCATTAGAAATACAATAGTACCCACAAAATAGTGACATAAAAATTTCTATTCATGATCACTGTTTTACGAATTCTATTTGTTTTCTAAATGGTGTCAACAGCAATGCCTAGTTCTATTTCATCTTCACTTTTGTAATAAAACGAAAATATAATTTAAATTATTATTAACAAGAACTGAAACAATCAGAAAATTCCTAATGATTTCGACAAAAACTTGTCAAAATTCGTTTCAAAGGTTAATTGTTTTACAAAACGTATTTGTTTTTCAAACAATCGAATCCGGGATTTTGAAAAAAACCTTTTTTAACATTAGTATTTTACGTTACAACGGAATGCAGAAAAACAGCGTTTGACGAAAATTTTTGATGTTACTTTTTTTTCCACAATTCACCGGAAATACAAATTGTTCCAAAAAAAGTGTCAAAAATGTTTCGAAGCCAGTTCTGCTTTACAAATTTTATTTGGTTTCCAAATAATGGAATCAGGGATAAGTTAGAAACACAAGCTACTAAATTTTTTTTTTACAAAGAAGCCTCGTATAAAAAAGTAAAAATACCAAATTATAAATGTTTAAAGTAGTTGCTGTAAACTAGTATTTTTTGTTTGATTTTTTTAAACATAATATAAGAAATAAACAAAGCAACTTACATGAATAGTCGGAGCACTGGGGTGATGTTCATCCATGTAAATCTGTGCCTGATTTTCGAAAACTCGCTCAAATTCCCAACCACAAATTGTGAAAACGACATTTGAAAGCCTAGTAAAGAAGTCACCATCGTCGCCCCCAGCTGACTGCATTGCTAAAATTTTATAAAAATGTATAAAATAAACAAATCAGCTCACGTGGAACAAAACTGGGCAAAAGCGGAAGTCCAAGAGCCCATGAAGAGCGATCAGTAAGAACTGTAGAAATGACTCCAACAACTTTTTCGATGCCGAGTTCGTAGAAAATTGCTGAATGTATTTTTTTCATTTTTTGTAAAACAAACCATTTTTATAATTACGAATCGAGTGAAGCAGAATTAACAACTTTAACTCTTACGAAAATATTAACTGAAAAATTAATGGAAACAGCGACCTAAAATATTTAAGACATTTTTGTTGTTGTTATTTTCTGTTTTAGTTTATATATATCGGTTAGAAAAATTTCAATTTGGAAAAAAACCTGCAAATAAACAAAAAAATATACCTGCAAATAAACAAAAAAAGATACCTGCAAATAAACAGGTATAAAAAAAATAGAAAGTTTGAAAGGTAAATTGGTGAAATGTTGCACAATAATTCTAAAAGTTTAACAAAGTGAGTTGTGTATTGGGTGCCTGAAATCGCCGAAACAGTATTACGTGATAAAACTTGATAACCAAAGCGCTGACTAATCATGTAAATTGCTATATTTACACGATACTTTGAAAATGAAAAATTCAAACAACAAAAAAATTAAGTTTACAGCAATTACATTGACAAAAGTTGATTTACTTTTTTCAAACGAGGTTTCTTTTGTATTCGCGAAAAGATACAATTTTAGTAGCTTGTGTTTCTGCGCCAGCCCTGATTCTACTTTTTAGAAAACAAATATCCTTTGTAAACTGCGCTGAAAAAAATAAGTAACGTTGTCATTTTTGGACAAACACCGTTTTTTTTCCATCCACCTTTATCGTATTTCAAATGAAAACTGTGTTAAACCATTTTACTATGAGTACAAAATGTAAAATATACAAGAAAAAATAAGTTAAATCAAGCAAAACTGGTTTGTTATGTAGTTTTTCTTAGGATTTCGAGCAAAAGTGTTCGTTAAAGGATATTTACCGCTTTATTTTGAAAGATTGCACTTAAAATTGTAGCTTGTACTCACAAACAAACACTGAATCTCACGCTAACGAACTAAAAAAACGCTAAAAAATGTTTTGAGTATATTACGACTAAAAAAGGTTAATGTGCCTGGTTTGTATGTTTGTTAAAATGTGAGTTACAAACAGTTAAACTCGATTTATCAAAAAAAAAACTTTTGCGTTTGTTCGAAAATGGTCCGCACGAGCCGAACCGTGCCGATCAGTCTCAGTTTTTCTTGGGGGGGGGGGGTTTTGAAATAGCATTTTTTATCATGTATCCTATATGGGTGGAACATACTGGATTAAACGGAAAACAAAAAAATGATAAATTGAACCTGAAACATTAGTAACGACTAATATTTTCACTTTTTTTATAATATTCACGGTTATATGGGCTATTTCAAGGCTTTTTTTTCAAAACTGATTTGAAAAATAAAGAAAATTGGCAAAAACTTACGGAATCCTCCATAATCGAACATTTCCCCGATTGCAATGTCAAATTTCTCTGCTCTCAGCTCTTCCATGAGTTCTTTTCTCTTCAGAACGCCTGAAAATTTGTGTAAGTTTTAATCTAGTCACTCTTCAGCTTTTTTTTAAAAACTAAATTTGGATATTTCCACAAGAAAAAGGGTAACGTAAAAATGCCAATGAATGACAAATAAAAATGACAAATACAAACGCTCAACCGAACAAATTCACTTTTTGCCAGCTTGCATCTGCAGATGCTGAAACATCTGCCTAAATTGTGAAATGAAAGATTTTCGATTTATTTCTTTTTTTTAATATATTATTTTGTTTAAAATTGGAAATCAAATGCTCAAATCAGAAACGTGCTCTTCGGGACCATGAATTAGCATTTGTAGAAACATGTGGATCAATTCATTTAGAAAATAGCATTTTATTATTTTTTTTTGCTTGCATAATGCATTTGGGTTAGCTACTTTTCGTTTACTGACTATTCTAAGCAAAATGTTTGAAAACACTTAAACTTTTGTATCAGTTGAAAAATAGGGTTCAAGGTTCAGCCGATCAATTTTTTTTGGAAATCGTTTTTTTTAAAGGGTATCCGAAAGCTGGGAATCGTTTAACAATTGCGAACAAAATAAGTTTTATTCACTACGTGTTGAAACATGTGTTTCTTTTATTAAAAAATAAAAACAAATTCGAGTGTCTTTTGCAATTTCATTTTTTTATTGGTTTAACCATCCACTAACCATTCGACCAATTTCTCTCAATGACAGCATGAATTAGCAATGTTTTGAAACATTCGAAGTTTTTTAATTATATTTTTTTAAATATTGTTTTACAGTTGTTTAAAACGTCGGCTACTTGATACAATTTTCCTTCTTTGGTGCCTGAGTAATCCATTAAAACTTGAAATCCCACCCAAAATATGGATTTATAAAAAAAAGAAACAAACTTTTCATGGATAAATCGAATCCATTGGCAAGGTGTTTGGCGCTCTGAAATATTTTTATTTAAGTATTTAAACTTTTTCAAAAATTACCATAGGCATGGCGATTGGGTTTCTGGGATTCCTTTGCCAAATGAGTTTGAAAAAATCCTTATTTTCGAAAATTGAAGCGGCTTCTCGGGTTTCTTCATCGAAATCGACTGGAATCACTTTTGCCACGGAACAACCAGTTCCACGAGTGTTCGGTTTCAGCAGAGGTTGGAGAACTGTCTGGAAAAAAACATACATATTTTTTTAAAACTTTTTTAATGTTTCACGTAGTTGTAATAGATTTTAAGGTCCTTCAAACATTATTATTGTGCATCTAATCGATATGAAAATGCTTCTAAAAAATAGTCGACCAAAAATTTCATGTTGGTATTTTTTTTATTAACGTTTAACTTTTGAAAGCATTTTATCACGTTTTTCTACAAATTAATTTTTTTAAATTTTGTTTTCTTATTAAACCAAGCTCTGTTGGGAAATAAATTATTACAATTTTCAAAAAGAATTTCTAAATGTTCTACTTTCTGGAGAAAAATGTGAAGGATCTATAATTTTCCCTGAACCTTAAAGGAAAGCAAACTCCCAACCATAGAAAAAATAATAATCAAAACTACAGTTTCAAAAAAACATATCTATGAAAAAGATTGACTGCAAGTATGTGAAAAAAAATTTATTCTTCTAAAAAACCTATGATTCATTTTATGCTAACAAAAGCAAGGTGTTTCCATTTTTTTTTTGTTTTTGATAACGCTGAAGTAAATTTTATCAATTACTTTTTATTTTGGTGGAAATTTTTACGTCAATATATTGGCGTGAAAATATAAAATGAAAAAAGTTTTTTTTTCGTTTTTTGTATAATAATATGAACGTGAAAATTTTAAAAACAAAATGAAACATTATGCTGATGTTTCAAGTAATTTATGCCTTTTCAATTGCTTGCTGATTTCGATGCACATTGGTTTTTAGCAGAAAAAATGCATTAAACAACGAATTTTGCTAATTTTTTAAAACTGTAATTGAAAAATGTTCCGTAAAAATTTCATACACTCATTCGCTACTTTCCATCTGCATTTTGTTGCAAAATCGAAATTTTTGCCATTTAAAAATTTTCAATTTGAAAAATCGCAATAACGAACAATTTTTGTGAAGTAATCAGGAACAATCAGAACAGGAAACAAAATTTTTTAAATGTTTCACTTGGTGGTTTAGGCATTTGCTAATCCTACTTTCCCCAACAGGTCCTTGCAAAGCAGAAATGAAAATATAGGTATATTCCATTTCCAACGAATGGGCAGAGATTTTCCCAATTTTTAAAGGACTAGGTACCTTTGGTCTCACAACGATCTTAGTCAATTGTCTACACACTCCTCTTTTACAATGCTCTTTCGCCTGTTTTATCTTAGTTCACTTAAATGTTTCAAATCCTTCTTGGTTAAATAGCGATCATTTTTCAACATTGCCCGAAAGTCGAACAACTTTCCTTGGAAACAGACTATAAGAAATGTCGGAAGAAACTTGAGTGCAAATGTTTTTTTAATTGCTTATAAAAAAAAATCCTTTGCTTCAATAATTTACCAACAAAGTATCAAACTTTTAATGCAGAAATTAATATCTATGTCAAATGTTTCATCATATTATTTTTCACTTTTGTGGAACTTTTCTCCGATACATCGGCATTATTGTGTTAAAAAAATGTTTCTCGTTTCGTTTCATGTGCAAATGCTAAAAATACATACTGAATTGTAAAAAAAAAATGTAAGCATTGTTCTGATGTTACATGTTATTTTTTTTGTTGTTGAAATTTTTGTCGTTATTAATCAGAACTCATCAGAAAGTGACAAAAATTTCGAGTTTCGATTGTTCAAAAAAGAGTATACTGTAAAAAAATGTTTCTAAAAAAATCGTGCACTCATTTGTTCGTTTTTTACCCGGGTTTTTGCTGCAGAATCGATAATTTTGCCTTTTATTGATTTCCTTGGTTAACTCACAACATTGTGCCCTGCCCTTTGTAGAGTGTCAGCTATGCTTCCCAAGAAATTCATATGACTGAAGCCCAATTTAGTGCTATAGACGAGCACTTTATAGGAAAGGGCATAGTTTACACAAAGCAAAATTAATGTTGAAAGCCGGAGTAACATCTGAAAAAGCGATTTTTCAAAATATTTGAAAAGAAAATTTTAACAGTGATAGAAGATGTTTTTGAAAAAGCGACCGTCGATAAAAATGGAAGTAAAACTCCAAAAAGTGCGGCCGGAATGACAAAAGAACGGGTTTTATCAAGACTTCGCTGACTCTAAACTACGAAGTCGCACGGGTTCGCACAGTTTTTTCGGCAGTTGTCACATATGATCAACACCGCTGGACAAAGGCTGAAGATAAGAAACGTTTTGAAATTGATAAAGCTTGAACAACGAACAGAGATAGAGACAGAGAGACAGAGAGACAGAGAGACAGAGAGACAGAGAAAGATAGTCCGTCTCTCCGTCTCTCCGTCGTTCTCTATTAGATGTTCATAAAGAGACGGAGAGCCAGAGAAAAATACGTTTTCTACCTTTTCTCTGACATATTACCGCGCTCTTACATACGTTTTTTTTCATGATTTTTAGCTTTCGATTTTTTAATGCTTGCATTTTGGCAAGTTTTACAATGTTAGAATTGAAACCACTTCTGAAAATTGCGTTAAAATCCGCTAAAATATATAGATTTTGCTTGCCATAATGCCGTTCGGTCCCACAACGATCTCTCCATACGTTGACACACAAGCATGCGGCAAACGGCACACAGCTCGCCGACACCGGACATAGCCAGCTAAAGGACTATTTGTCCCGGTCCCGTCACGATTTTTAATTAATTTTCTCCATACAAATCCGGATAATACCGCGGATAGTAGCCGTTTTCTGATAACCGGACCAATCCGCGGGTGGCCCCGTGAAAGCTCCGCGCGTTGATGCACACAGCTAAGTGCAAGCTGCACGCAGCTAATATGAACTTTTCGTTGTAGGATATCGTCAAGGATAACCGGCAAGGACCGGACATAAGGATTTGGTTTCAAAATCTGTTTAACTATAAATTTTTATTTGGTCCGATTATGATAACCTCAAAGAGCTCTATTGAAAACCTATAGAGCAATTCTTTGAATACCGACGAAAAATTCTTCGCTGAGATCGAGCTTTTCGAAAATTTCAACTGCATTTTTCTACCCTTCAGAGGAATTTGTTTGCTACCAAAGAATTGCTCTATAATCTACCAATGTAGAGCTACAAAATATTAATTGAAACCATTTTATGAAACCTCCTGGTTCCTGAGATTTTGTGACGGATAGTTTTAATTGACATAGCGCACACAGTCCTTTAAACTGTCCGCGGTCACACCTCGCCAAAGCCGGCCAGTTGAAGTTAAAGGACTGTCTTACCAAGGTTTCGTAACGAATCTTCTTATTTTTCTCGGACATTACCGCGGACATTTGACAATTTTGATTGTATGCCTCGGAACATACCGCGGGAGGGCCCGGAAAGTGTTTGCGCGATGCTGGTTTTGATCCGCTCACGAAAATGCAAGCGGGGCGCGTTTGATTTTTACGGTTTCGTTGCAGGACAAAACCGTCAACAGCGGCCACGGACCTACGGCATCAAAATCTGACTAATCATAAGTTTTTAATTGATCCGATTAATACAATCATAAAGAGCTACATTTGAAACCTACAGAGCAATTCTTTCAAGGTGTGAAAAAAATTCTCCGTCGAGATACACGCTTTTACAAATTTCAGTTGCGTTTTTCTACCCTTCATAGGAATTTGTTTGCCTCCAAAGAATTGCTCTATATTCTACCCATGTAGAGCTACAAAATGTTAATTGACATCTTTTCATGAAACCTCCTGGTTCCTGAGATTTTGCGACGGATATTTTTAATTGACCCAACGCACACAGTCCTTTAACCAGGCCGCGCTCTAGTTCAAACGGCGAGCTGTGCGGTCTAGTTCAAATGGCGAGCTGTGGGCATTCAATTTTCATTTCTGTATTCGATTTATTTTCGCTCTTTCAACGCATTTTTACGTTAATTTCAATTTTATGTGTTTAAAAATGTATTTTCCGAATAATTTATTTTGTTTTCAGGCACTTCGTCATTTCCAAAATGACCTTAAAGCGGTATCTTTGCCACTTAGTGTCCCACCCCTCTCGGAGGCCCCTCTACCTTCTTATTTTCTGCATTTTCACCTTCTTCTTAGCCACGGGACTCTTCGATCATTTCTACGAACTCCCCTTCGAGGAATTCAGCTGGCCAGGCAGTAGTTCAGACGTTTTCCGCGATGTGGGTCGTTTTTCTTCAATTTTCTTCTATTTTGGTGGATTTATAGTCGAAAATACCATTTTCTTAGTGAAAATGTGTAAAATTTATGAAAATTTGTAAAATTATCGATTTCAGACCCACAGAATGGCCATCGATGGGGCTAAGCCGTCGGCACGGCTGGAAAATTCCTTCGCGAACTTTCCCGTCCTCCACTCGCCACGGTAGGTAAGATTTTCGCTATTTTAATCGATTACCGATTGATTCACGTGTTAATTTGGTTATCGATTGATTTCAGGTGTGCGGAGCAGAAATACGACCTGCCCTACAACCTCCTGATCATTGTCAAGTCGGCTGTCACCAACACTAAAGTGAGTTTTTATTGTTTTTTTTTCTCGATTTTCTCACTCAATTTGGGTGTTTTATTCATTTTTACATTAATTTTTATTGTTTTTATCATTTAGAACAGGGATGTGATTCGCGAAACGTGGGGAAAGGAGCACGTAATCGACGATTTCACCCTTCGCACCGTGTTCGTCGTGGGACGATTTCCGAATGATAAGGAGCACCTGAGCATGAAAGGAGGTGGGATTTGCTTGTAAATTATCTATTTATGCTTGAAAATCTATAAACTATTGAAAAGGAGCGCTGAAAATTGAAAATTTATTGAAAATGAGCCCTAAACGTCGATATTTTCGGAATTTTTTGTGCCAGATGGCTGTCAGGTAGGATCAGAATGTCGCACCGCGTTTCAGCTGTCCAGGGCTTGAAATCAGTCTTGTTTTCGATAATTTTCATTAGGAAATGATTGGTGATTGATGTTTACGGCCGTAAATCGATATTTGATTCAAATGCTGAGTTAGAACCCTAAAAAATGGGAAAATCTGGACCTATTGGGCAGACTTCAGTGAAATTAGCTGATTTAAGCACGATTTTGGTTTAAAATGTGTTATTTGAGGTTTTAAACCTCGACAAAATTAGCTGTTTACGCTATCTAAAGATTTCGCACAATTTTAATGGAAAATGTCATTTTCTAGGCGAGAATGACGATTTTTGCTTTGTTACCTCCGAAAAATCCCGCTATGGGCACAGTTTTCTCACAAAATTAGCTGTTTACGCTATTTACTTTTGCAATTTGTTGGTTTTCACACCGAATGTTTCGATTTATGTATCATTTTGTCGAGAAACGCTCGTTTTTTGTCTGGAAATTATGAATGGGCATGTTTTTTTCAAGGAAAACGTCAATTTCTTGGTATTCAATTACGTATTTTTGGGTTCATTTTCTGGAGAAGTAAGTTTTTGCCAATAAAATGTCTTTTATTTCAGGCTTTCCACGGAAAAAATGCAATTTTTTTTTCGCTGTTTCACACCAAAAAGGCGTATTTTTACGTAAAATGACGAGTTTTTAATGCGAAATGCCAAGGTTTTTGTTTTTATAAAGTTTTCTGTATAAAATCTTCAGTATATTGGGTTGAAACCCATTTTTCTACGTAGACAATTGATTTTTTTCTATTTTTCGTATTTTAACACTTTTTTCAGCCCTGGAGCGTGAATCCCAGCTGCACGGTGACCTCCTCGTCGCCGACACCGCCGACACGTACAGAAATAACACCGTCAAGGTAAGGTTTTTCCGTTTTTCCCTATTTTCGCATTTTTTTTTTCAGTTTTTGCACTCGATTCGCTATGCCTTCAGCCCGGGAGAAGATTGCCCGAGGGCTGATTTCGTGCTTCTCATAGATGATGACTACATGCTCTCCACACACAACCTCATTCGGCTGTTGGACCAGAAGAGCAGCGGGGAATTGGTGGGTTCTTCGGTGATTTTTGGGCAAAAGCGGCCTGAGACTGGCTCATTTTGGGTGCGAGCAGCCTAGTTTCTGGGTTAAACCGTCCTCAGGCTGCCTAACTCTGGGTAGAAGCGACGCGAGGCTGTCTGGATTGTGAAAAAACGGCCTGAGGCTGCCTAGATTCTGGGTGAAAGCGGCCTGAGGCTGGCTTTATTCTGGGTCAAAGCGGCCTGAGGCTGCCTAGTTTCTAAATGAAAGCGGCCTGAGGCTGGCTTTATTCTGGGTCAAAGCGGCCTGAGGCTGCCTAGTTTCTAAAGGAAAGCGGCCTGAGGCTGGCTCATTTTAGGTGAAAGCAGTTCTGGGCTGCCTATATACTTGATAAAAGCGGCCTGAGTCTGCCAAATTTGGGATGAAAACGGCCTGAGGCTGCCTTGATCTTGGTTGCATGCGGCCTAAAGCTGCCTCAATTCTGGAAGAAAGCGGCCTGAGGCTGCCTAAATTTTGGGTAAACTGCTTGATTTTGGGGTGAAATCGGCGTTGCAGCTGCCTATATTCTGAGTGAAAGTGGCCTGAGGCTTCCTATTTTGAGTGACTCCGGCCTGAGGCTGCCGAATTCCGGGTGAACGGCCTTAGGCTGCCTAGATTCTGGGTAGAAGCGGCATGAGGCTGCCTAGATTTTAAGTGAAAGCGGCCTGAGGCTGCCTAGATTCTGGATGAAAGTGGCCTGAGTCTGCCTCGCTTCGGGTGAATGCGGCCTGAGGCTGCATTGATCCAGGGTGAAAGCGGCCTGAGGCTGGCTTATTTTGAGTGAAAACGACTTGAGGCTGCTCAGATTCTGGATCAAAGTGGCTTGGCTAGACTAGACGAAAACGACCTGAGGCTGCCTAGATTCTGGGTAAAAGTCGCCTGAGGCTAACTGATTTTTGGTGAAAGCGGCCTAAGGCTGTCTATATTCTTGATGAAAGCGGCCTGAGGCTGCGTGAATGAAGGTGAAAGCGGCCTAAAAGAGTGCCTAGATTTTGCGGGAAAGCGATCTGAGGCTACTTATATTCTGGGTAAAAGCGGCATGATATTGACTGATTTACGCCCAAACGGACTCAGGCTGCATAAATTCTCGTTAAAAGCGGCGTGAATCTGCCTAGAACCGGGATGAATGCGGCCTGAGGCTGCCTAGATTCTGGGTGAAGCGGCCTGAGGCTGCCTACCTATATTTTGGGATAAGGCAGGTGTCTGGTTCTCTGTAAAATTATCTGGTGCTTGGATTAGAAGAAAAGCGGCCTGAGTTTGCCCGATTTCGTTTTAAAGCTACCCATTATATGCGAATTTTCAGCTCTACGAGGGTTGGCGCTTCGACTCCTCGCCGTTCCGCTTCCGCCTCCATAAACACCACGTTTCCCTGGAAAACTACCCCTTCGACCGCTACCCTCCCTACATCTCAGCCGGCGCCGTGCTGCTCTCAAAACTTACGGTCGACATGTTCTACCACGCGGTGCAGTTGGTAAAGGTGGGTGAAAATGAGGTGGAAAAGCGGGCTAGCCCGGGAAAAATGGAATTTCGTCTTACTTTCCCTATGGATCGACTTTGAAGCTCGCCCAAATGACCCCATGTTTCCATCTAGGGTGATTTGTAGGCCCTAACCCAATTCACCCAAGTTTCACTCACATTCACTCAATCTTCAATCAATAGGGCCCCCTATTTACCAAAATTTTCATTCTATTTTTGTGGAAAAAATGTAGATTTCAGTAACAGCAGAGAGCTTTTTTCTTTCACCCAATATCACTCCCCAATTTCCCCTAATTTTTAATAGTCAAAATAGGCATTTCTGCAAAACTTAGTTCATTTTTTTCAGTTGTACCCATTCGACGATGTTTATGCTGGGATTCTGGCCCATCTTCTGCGAATCCGCCCCATCCACAACGAAGGATTCGTCTTCTGGTCGAGGGAGATTTCACATGAGGAGTGGCTCCAAGGACAGGTTTGTTAAGTTTTTTTTATTGATTTTTACCCGGGCTGGCCCGGAATTTACAACTACAATGACGTCATTTATTGTAGTTTGATCGGAAAGCAACACTTCATGGGTTGTCTCAATTTTTCAATTTCAGGTTGTTTGCGCCCACGGCTACGACCCACAGAAGCTCTCCGAACAGTACCCTCTCGTCAGATTCATAGTCTCCGGATGATTTTTTCGGAAGCCTGGATTGTAATAATTTGCTTGTTAATCTCTTTTTACGGGTAATGCCACGTATTAATGGTGCTTGTTGTTGTTGCTCAATGAATTAATTTTACACTTTCTTCTGCAACTTTTCTTATAACAAAATCTCCATAGGGTCAATTTAAGACGCCGTCTCTGTAAGACTCGAGCACCTTTGTAACGCCAGTGACAAAAAAATCGCCTTTCTATGACCCCTAGATGAAATCCTGAAACTTTTGGGCCCTGGCGATTTTTGTTCCCAGGTTACTGTAGTGTGAAGTTAGCTAGGGCCAAAAATCAAAGTCAACCAAAAGGGTACATTATATATGTTTTCTGAAAGTAAATTGAATTTACAAAACGATTCCAAGTTAATAATCAACAATTTCATGAAAATTGTAAAATTTATGAGCAAAAAATACGAAATTTCGAAGTTTTTTCAAGTTCGTCGAAAAATTTTCAAAAAACGGGAAACGACTTACAAATCTCGCGACCCGGGTTCGAATCTGCCATCTGATATTTTGTTTTGCCACATTCCACCAACTTCATAAACAATGATAAACCGTTGATGGTTTCCATCTGCTCACGAGTGAGTTTAAAATTTCAAAAATAGATGAAAAGGAATTCAACGTAGCATCAGTATATTTCACAACCACTAAAATGATTGTTTGAAACATTGCAGTGAAAACCGAAAACAGCCAATTAGCACTGTGAATGACGAGTGCGCAGACAACTAAACGGATTGCTGCAAGAAAAAAGAATGTAGTTCATTCAAGAAAATTCCGCTTTCACCTACTCTTTTTTTTCGGAAAAACATTTTTATAGGCAAATAATCAGTCTCTGTCTCGTCTTCGCCGTACCTGCAGAAGTGTCGATTGTTTCGTAGAAGAAAAACGTTTCAAAATTTCTTGTCGAGCGAGAAGCATCCCGTGGTATCTGACAGTCAAAATACAGGAGACAGAAAATTGTGTAAGTTGTTGAAAAAGACCTATTTTAAATGTTCAAATTTGCGACTTTTAATATTTTGAATTGACACAATTTTTTGTCATAAAATTACAAACAAAATGAACCCTACTGTATCTCGATCGGATCACTTTGAAGGGAGTAATGACATATACTCCATTTCCAACGAATGGGCAAGGATTTTCACAATTCTTAAAGGACTAGGTACCTTTTGTCCTGCAACGATTTCAGAAAACTGTCTGCGCACTCCATTTTTACAATGCTCTTTTTCGTTTATTATATCTCTCTCCACTTCAATATTTAAAATCCTTTTTGATAAAGTACGTGTCATTTTCCAAGATAGCCTGAAAGGCGAAGCCCTTCCCTTCAAAACAGACTTTATCGGGTCGTCTTTCCAATATTATTCTGTAGAATAAAAATTTACGAAACCAAAGAAGTTTTTTGACTGAATGAGTCTTAGGCAGTCTACAGTTAACATCGTAGCCCTATCGGGGACAAACAGTTTCATGCAAAAGGATATCGCAAACTTTACAACTTGATCTAGTTATAAACGTGTATTTTTCAGCTTTCACTTGATGTTGCGGTAGGAAAAGCTAAAGCTGACAGTGTCAATGCACGTTTCGGTCTATTATCAATCGATTTAAATAGCAATCCTGATTACGTTCCATTGACAGACGCCTACAAATCACTCTCTGCTGCATTTATTGACATTGTTCATAAGGTTTGGAAAGTTATATGTTTACAAAATAATTTTTTTTTAGAATTTCGGCCACTCGTATTCAGAGTTGGGTAGATTGCTTTTTTACACTTTTAGTAACGATGATTACAAGCGGGCCTGTCGCACGGAAATTTTGCCCATCCTTCGGAAGCTGAAAATGCGGTGGGATCGATTTTGGGTACACAATTGCCGCAATTTACTGGAAGTCCTCCCTTTGGTCTCGTTTGACAAAGTGCTTATTAATGGAACGACTCTACGCTGTGAGAAATGGGCTAATTTGCCGATTTGGGTAGGTCTCTCTGTCTCTCTCACTCATTTTTTGCCTCTCTGCTTCTGTGCCTCCGTCTCTTTCTTTTTCTTACTCTCTGCCTCTCTGAATAAATGCGAAAATTCTATTTAGGGCTGTTCGGAGCAGGATATCACACATATCGCAGACATCCCCAGTCGTTTGTCAGACATTGTTTCCAAAACAAAATCCGCTAAATTGCGTTTTGCCTCTAGGTTTGAAAGCGGTGACTCTTTATTCGCTTTGTTCGAAGAGTTTTTGAATGTAAGTTCTCTACCTTTTCTGAAAAATGAATACATTTAGGATATTCGCGTAGACAGAAAAATTCGGGGAAGTCTCGAGTATTTCGAAATAATTGCGAGTTTCAATGAAAACCGGCCACTAAATGTCCCAGGTCTTGAGCTTTTATGGAAAGGAGTTTTCTTCAACTACAACTTTTTGCATCAGGTAGTGCGTGTGCGTGTGCGTGTGCGTGTGCGTGTGCGTGTGCGTGTGCGTGTGCGTGTGCGTGTGCGTGTGCGTGTGCGTGTGCGTGTGCGTGTGCGTGTGCGTGTGCGTGTGCGTGTGCGTGTGCGTGTGCGTGTGCGTGTGCGTGTGCGTGTGCGTGTGCGTGTGCGTGTGCGTGTGCGTGTGCGTGTGCGTGTGCGTGTGCGTGTGCGTGTGCGTGTGCGTGTGCGTGTGCGTGTGCGTGTGCGTGTGCGTGTGCGTGTGCGTGTGCGTGTGCGTGTGCGTGTGCGTGTGCGTGTGCGTGTGCGTGTGCGTGTGCGTGTGCGTGTGCGTGTGCGTGTGCGTGTGCGTGTGCGTGTGCGTGTGCGTGTGCGTGTGCGTGTGCGTGTGCGTGTGCGTGTGCGTGTGCGTGTGCGTGTGCGTGTGCGTGTGCGTGTGCGTGTGCGTGTGCGTGTGCGTGTGCGTGTGCGTGTGCGTCAAACCTAACAATATATTTCAGGCCAAAAGTTTCCTGAAACTGCCTATTCCTGCAGGAGAAGCTTTCATCATCAGACGCCTTGTAAGCAAAAGTTTTTCACACGTAAAGCCTCTTTAAGGGAATCTTCTACATGCACTTTTTCGAGACAATATCTCGGGAAGACCTTTTCCACCTCGTCGTATCAGAGATGTTCGAAATGTTCCCCCTAGATACATCTGCGGTCTATGCATTTTTCATGAACGCAGTTGACAAACTTTGGGCGGAAAGAAGGAAAAGCGAGTTCAGAAGAGCAGCATTGCAAGCTCGGCACAACAGATAAATGGCCTCCCACCTGTGAATCCACCCCCACACCATATATTCCCAATAATCCCGAACAATGATGAAAAATCTTGATGAAAATGTTTTCTGGCACATTAGGTCTCGCCGCGATCTTTTAATTGTCTGCACACTCCTCTTTCACAGTGCTATTTCCTTCATTATATTGTTAGTAACTTGAATATTTCAAATCGTCAGTAGTTAAATAAGAGTTTTTATCAAATTCACTAAAAAGTCGCCAGCCTTTCGTTGGAAATTGACTATACCGTTCATATTTTACCTAAAACTAAATGTCGCTACTGCCCTGGGAAGCTTTAGCACTCGCTACCTATATAATGACAAAACTAATTCTCAACAAAAAGAGAAATATACAACTTTTTCATAAAACATGAAAGTCATTTCAAGTTAGGCTTTCAATTAAAGATTTCATTTTGAATTTAGGCGCTGAATGTTGCTCAAAATGAAAATTGCCTAGTTTCAAACATTTCACTTTTTCAAGCTTTTGGTTTTACATTTCAGTAACTACGGAGTCGGTTACAGTACTTCAACTAACAAAACGATACTCGATTTTAATCTGGTCTTTCTTGTTATAGTCGATTTCCAACAAAGAATCGACGACTTCTCAATGACCTTGATGTCTACTCTAATTTAACCACTGTAAATTTGAAATCTTGAAGTGAAATTTTAAAAAAAATGCGAAAAAGCACTGTAAAAGAGGAGTGCGCAGACAATAAAGCGATCGTGGTGGGACCAAATGTACCTGTCCCTAAGGAAAATCCCTTTTTCTTGACTCTTTTTTTTTTGGAAACGCACTTCAGGTGGTCCGAGATATCTATAGCTGTCGCCAAACGTGCATCCTCCCAAAACGGCCTTAATGCAGCAGCCGTGCGATATTCAGGCGGAAATAGCGTGCGAGAAGCGCAGACGCAGAGAAAAAGCGGCTTTTAACAGCCGATGCTCGTTTGGCGACGGCTATATGACAAAATGTTGAATTGAAGTCGGAGTTTCTTTGTTTTTAGTTTTTTTTTTTCATAGACCGATCTATGAAAAAGCTTATACTCCGACTTCAATTCAACATTTTGTCATATAGCCGTCGCTAAAAAGCTTCATTTTCCCTTTTTTTAAACTACATCTATCATGGCGAAACCGATGCTAAGAGAAAAGAAAAAAATATTACTTCACGGTAAAACATGAAAGTCATTTTAAGTTAGACTTTTACAAACTATTACAATGCCCGCCAAACCTACTTTGTCAGTGTTTGGAAACGAGGGAGTTTCTTTTGATACACACAATTTCTAACGAATGGGCAAGGATTTTCATAAATTTTAAAGGACTAGGTACCTTTGGTCCTGCAACGATCCCAGTTAAATGTCTGCGCACTCCACTTTTACAGTGCTCTTTCGCTTCTTGAATGTCTGTTGACTTCAATGTTTCAAATCGTTTTTGGATAAATAGGTTTCATTTTTCAATATTGCCGAAGCCGTCCCTTGGAAACAGACTATAATGATATTCGAACTATCCATTATCACATGAAAATAGTGCGCTACCAAAGGGGCGTGACCGCTTTTTGGCCGAAGTAGGATTGGCGAGGGTATAAAATATCAATGCCAACTGTTGAAATTCCAAGAAGAGAACTAGAAAAAGGCATTTCTGCACGTTATACATTTCTTTCCTTTGTAACGAATTTTTAAATTTAGCGGCGTGTGAAGAATCATTAAATTTTGCAAAGACCAAAACTTGAGTAATTCGCAAAACATTGAAGGGAAAATCTATTTTTTTGGTTCACTTTTCTTCATCATTTGTGAAATCTCAAACAAAACTTCACAAGCAATTTTCTTTTTTTGTATGGAAAACAACAATCTAAAAATCTTTAGTGCACAAGAAAAATTCGACAAATAAAAAAAGTTAAAACATTAAAAATTTGAAAATAATTAGTTTCAAAAAACCGTTCTCGCCATTGCAACTTTGAAATTTCCCAGATTCTTCATTTAAATATTTTTTAACATTTTTAGTTTTACCTTTAAAAAAATATAACAATGTTAGATTGTTTCAAAACGGATAAACGGATTATTTTTTACTTTTGCAAATGTACAGATGATTTAACGGTTCAAGTTTTTGGTTTATTTTGAACGGGTGGGATTACAATGCTGACGCGACCAATCCATCCAATGAAAAATTCTTTATCAAACGACTTTTCCCGGACAAACGCAATTTCTCAAACGACAAAGCAAACGACAAACGCAATTTCTCGGCGGTTTTTCTGATTTTATGGATTTTCTCTCAACCACAGTTCGCAACACGGCGTGCGACGAAAAATCTTATAGTCAGTTTCCAAGGGACGGTGATCGACTTTCGTGCAACCCTAAAAAATGGCACATATTTAACCGAGAATGATTTGAAACGTTGAAGTGAACAGAGATATAAAAGCGAAAGAGCACTGCCAAAGAAGAGTGCACAGACAGTTAACAAAGATTGTTGCAGGACCAGAGGTTCCTAGTCCTTTAAAATTTGAAAATCCTTGCCTATTCCTTGGAAATTGAGTATATTTACTCCTCACCAAATGTACTTCGGCCTTTTTGGCTGCGTTCACGGCCTGAGTATCCTATATTGCAAGCTTTACTCTAGGAACAACATCAAAACATTGGCATGTGTTTCCGAGGTAGTTTTGGCACAAACTATACAGTCTTCGCTATACAAACTATACAGTCAGAGGCACGAACTATAACATTAGTTAATTTCACCTCTTTTCATTTTCAATAATTAGCATTTCTTTTATCTGTTCTTTCGCCCTAATTAGAATATTAGCATAATTAAATTATCCCCTAATTTCTCCATTTCCTCCCCTCATTCCATTCCAACCATGCTCTCTCTGCGGTTGTTCCTCCTTCTGCTCCTCCCTGTTGCTCTCCTCTCCGCAAATGTTGGTTGTTTCACCGGCAGTTTGACCAAGGCCGAAGCCGACAGAAACTACATGCAGGTATATTTAATAGCACTTAATTACCCTAATTACAATTTACATAGAAATTGACGCGTGGTCAGAACTTCAGTAAGGATTGCATGATCAGTATTTCTGGATCTCCTAGCGACTACAAACTACAATTTGGACTCCCGGACGTGAATTTGAGGGTTTGTGGGATACTGTAACTTGATGTTACGCTGTTTTAGTATAAGAATGTCTGTACCAAGAAGGATTCTAGAATTGTGTGTGTTTGTCACGCGCAGTTTTCTTCAGACTGCAACACGATTGAGTGGTTTTTGGTGAGTCTCTCTGTCTCTCTGTCTCTCTGTCTCTCTGTCTCTCTGTCTCTCTGTCTCTCTGTCTCTCTGTCTCTGTCTCTGTCTCTGTCTCTGTCTCTGTCTCTGTCTCTGTCTCTGTCTCTGTCTCTGTCTCTGTCTCTGTCTCTGTCTCTGTCTCTGTCTCTGTCTCTGTCTCTGTCTCTGTCTCTGTCTCTGTCTCTGTCTCTGTCTCTGTCTCTGTCTCTGTCTCTGTCTCTGTCTCTGTCTCTGTCTCTGTCTCTGTCTCTGTCTCTGTCTCTGTCTCTGTCTCTGTCTCTGTCTCTGTCTCTGTCTCTGTCTCTGTCTCTGTCTCTGTCTCTGTCTCTGTCTCTGTCTCTGTCTCTGTCTCTCTGTCTCTCTGTCTCTGTCTCTGTCTCTGTCTCTGTCTCTGTCTCTGTCTCTGTCTCTGTCTCTGTCTCTGTCTCTGTCTCTGTCTCTGTCTCTGTCTCTGTCTCTGTCTCTCTGTCTCTCTGTCTCTCTATCTCTGTCTCTGTCTCTGTCTCTGTCTCTGTCTCTCTGTCTCTTTTCCTCGTTTTAAACCCTTTCTTCAGACGACCCCAACTAAAAAAATGGTGGAAAATCCTCTCTACAAAAAGACATTTGACGATCTTCTGGCGAAGTTCTACCCCGATTCAAAAGAAAATTTTCTTCTGGGGCACAGGCCCTCCGCATCTCAAGAGGAGACTGAAAAGGACGAAATTAACAAGGAGTATATGCGGATAAAATTGAGGAATATTATCACTATGATCGATTTGGAGAAACCTCTCGGTGAGATATCTACTCACTCACTCACTCACTCACTCACTAAATCTCTCTTTTTTCAGCTAACATGCACTGGTCCCGTGTGAGTCTTATCCTCTCCATGGTCATGCTCTACTTCTTTGCCTTCTACGTGTTCGCCGTGCAGGCCGGTGTCTCCAGAAGACTGAAGAAGTACTTCAAGCTAAAGAAATTGCAAAACACGAAGAAGGCAGCCTGTCAGCCGGAGCATGAATACAGCTGCCGAGCGCCGTCGCCCTCAGGGCATGATGACTCTTCTGTTGCGCCCAGCGGCGATTCAGCCAGTCATTTCAAATAATGGTAGCCAGATGAATTATCGTTTTCCTGATGTAATTACATCTCTATTTGATAAAGAGTTAATTACAGTGTTATGGCTGCCATCGAAGTCTTCATTGTTTTCCGGAAGGTGTCTTAAAAGTTGTGCGTTGCGGCCAAAATACATCAATTTCTAAGTTAATTTTTGCAGTTTTCTCTAGAAAAAATGATTTCTATCTAATTGTTTTTCTTTTCTTTAGCCAAAGCATAGTGATTTTTTATCTTTTGAAATTGTTTGAAACACATAAACTAACGACCTTTTTTTGACTCGAACTGGTTGTTTTGGTTCTTTCTAAACATAGCTGTCGCCAAATTGGAATCATGCCAATAAAGTTAGAATGTTCTAGTGATCCTCTATTGACATTAAAGTTCGTAGTCAAATAAGTAGACGGCAGAGCATGCTTTGCACATTTCCGCAATTAGCTTATGATTTCGATTTGGCGACAGCTATGGTCGTTTGTTTTTCCGCAATGACGTAAGCAATGGTAAAGTTTAGTGAATAATTTTTGAGTTTATGCTAAATGAATTAAAAGTTCGAGTCAATGCACCGTTTCTTCCGACTATTGTATGGGTTGATTACGATGTGTTTTCCCTGCAAAATACAACATTGAAATAACTGTTTTTTCACATGGAAATCTAAAATGTCAGCAAAATACTGAGAAAAAAAATTAAAGAAACCTTTGTATTGCATCAAAAGAACAAATGATACTTTAAAAAAACCTTGACAAACAGAGATTTAATAAAAATTTACCTTCTTGATACAGTATGATTCCAAAGAGAAAGTCGGCAACTTTTCAGCGGCCGTGATCTTTTGCTACTTTTCAACCACCACTGACGATATGAAACATTGATATGAATAGAAAAAAATAGGCAAATAGCATAGTAAAAGAGGAGTGCGCATACAATTAAACGATCGCCGCGGGACCTAATGTGCCATCCTTTACTGTTTTTTGCCGAAAACAGGTGCGGTTTTTCAGAAACACACTATATATTTTTTTAAATAAAAAATGACTTTTTTGATTTTTTTCGAGTGTGTATTATGTGAAACTGTCACAAAACCTTCTTATAAACAATATTATCGATTTAATATATTGGCATGCTTTAATCTAAAATTACACCCGTTTGGAAAAAAAATGAAAGAAAACATGACAATGCGCAAAAATAATCCTGGAGGAAACATTATGGATGCAAACTTGCCATGCTTCTCAGGATTTCCCGCAACATTCATGCGACGAAAAACTTTGTTCAACGTTTCTTTTAATTACAAAAAATTTTCGAAACCACTAATTATAATTTTTGGTTTTGACAATTTCTGTGAAATAGAAATTAAGCGATGTTGAAATGAATGATTTTGAGGTAAAATATATAACGAAAGCTTTTTGTGAACGCAAAAATGTCCTTTATCCTGTTATCGTTTGTGCTCAAAACAAAACAAAAATAGTGTTCCCCCAATTAAAAAATGCCACAGATTACTAACTAATTTATAAAAAAAATATAACAAGAGTCCACAAGTGTAGGCGAGAGAGAACTAATGTATAGTGTGTATCCACAATTCATTTTTATTTTACAAATGTAACATATTGTTAGTGTTAACTGCTTTTCATATTGTTAGAGTTAACTGCTTTTCAAAAATAGAGTCAACGAAAACTGCGAAAAACAAAACAAAAAATATTTAATGGCTGAATTTCACTTGAAATGGCCAAGATGTCATTTCAAAACCATAGGAAAAAATACTTTTCAGTACACACATTCAACAATTTTTGGTTTTTTGTTAAAGCTCATTAGGGATAAAAACGTTTTTCATTATTATTAAGCTTATTTTACGACCCTCGAATTATAGAAACATAAAAGTGATGTTTTCCTAATTGAAGACAAAATTGAAATTTTACAAAAGTGCCGTTTTTTTTTTTTGCATTTCAGCCTAAAAATCAACTTGTTGAAAGTGATAACATAAATTTTTCGTATCAGAACTTGCCTAATCAAAACATTTATTTCTCCGAAAAAATGCAATCAAAAAGTTGGACTTTCTCCTATTGCTTTGTGTCTGCAAAAAATGCACAAATTTAATAATTTGCTTATTTTTTTCATGGGTGCATTTCTTTTTGACGGATTGACAATAAAAAAAAAACGCTTATTACAGATTTAAAAAGTGCAGCTTTCCGGAGGGCAAATAGTCATTTTTCGAAGTTTGACCTTTTGATTCCAAGACTGGTTTTATTTGCGCTCAACCCGCGCCGATTCACAAACGTCCCCCGTTTTTTTTGTTGTTGTTTGAATAGTTACGTTTTTTTATCTAAAATTACACGAAATTCAGTGTAACATGTTAAATGAATTTTTTTTACATAGACAAAAAAGATTTTCTGATATTTCAGCCAATTTCACAGCGAAAAGTTCTTAAAAAAAAGATTAATTTGCGGGACACTTTGATATGATCTAATTCTTATTTTACAAAGAAGAACATTTCGCAAGTGTTTCATGTTTTTCACAAAGGAGCGAATTGGGTTGAATAACCGCTATAAGGAAATTTTGCTTTTATGCTTCAATTCTAATAGAATACAGCTGTCTCCAAACAAAAAAGAATAAAAACCAAATTTATAAAAAAAAAAAAACAAGAAAAAATATAAAACTGGAAGAATTATTTGTTCGAATGAATTTTTTTTTGGATAAACAACAAAAATTAATTTTCTTTTACAAAGTACGAAATTTTGCGGAAAATGCTGCATAAATTTTTTTTTGGTTGAAAAACGGTTAAAAGAGAGACTTGGTGTAGGCATGTTTCGTAATATCATCAAAAACAAGGATTAGAAACTGAATCTTGTTTTTTCAAATGCGCAACGTAAAGTTTTTAAAGGGTAAATTTTTTAGATTATTTTTGTTATTCTTATGAAAACTCAAACTTCGCGTGACTGTTTCACGTTTTTCACAAAGGAGCTTTAATCGGGAAAATGATCGTTGAGAAGGCAATTTCGCTTCTAAAAAATATTTTTGTGTCCATTAGTTAGTTGCGCGAAAAAAACGCATAGTTTCGTGAAAAATCGACATTTCGCATGTTCGTGGGTTTCAGTTAAATTTTAAAAAAAGAAGATTTCCTGTTATTTTTTGCTTAAAAACGTGAATTTTTCAAACAGTCTAAAAAACAATAAGAACAAATGGATTGGAGTGTTACAAGTTTTGTACAAAGGAGCTTTGTGAATAGAATATTGGTTGAGTTGACGTTAGGCGTTTTGTTTGAATTTTAACTCTGATAAAAACAATTAGTTTTGCGGCAAAATATCAATGTTGCAATTTAAAGTTTTAGAACTTTTCGCTCCATTACGTTTATATTCTGAAGTCATCCGATATTTGCCGCATTTTTTTCATTTTCTTCAGAAATATTTCTTTTTAAATTAAGATATATGTGTGAAAAACGAACCGCGAAAATTTGGTTCCTAAAAACACTAAAAATAGAAAACAGTACATATCTTAAAGTTCGCTATCTTTATATTAGCGAATTTTAAAACGGATTAAAATTGTGGGAAAGAAATGGTTTTCCCAATTCGACGCAACATTGAACTGGTAAAAATGTTTCTATTATTTTTTGTTTACATGTAATGAAAATATCTGTAAATTACCCAATCGGGCTACCTTAAAATGAAAAAAAAAAACAACAAAACAAGTTTTTTCGGTTGATGAATGTTTAATAAAACCAGCTTATAAAATCAAAATTGCTTTTGAAAAGGTTATAGGTACGAAAATTTATAAAAATATAAAACAATGCAAACCAAATTTAAGTGTCATTATTAAAATTAAATTAAATTTTTCGCGGTGGGATGCAATGACCGCAGTCTTTTAAAAATTTGCCCAATCATGTACCGTTTTTAGGAAACAAACCATAGCTTTTTTTGTTTTTAAATCTGATAGGTTTCTCCAAACAACAGACCATGCTTATATAATATTAACAAAGTAGTCTTGCCTAAATAATAATGTTTTATAATTATTTGTTTATAATTAAAAATTAAAAGAAATTCACGGTAAACAACTTTTCGCCCCCTCACATGTAACCTTCGCTGATATTTTCGCTGAACACACTTGACATTTTGATCTTTGGGCGGAAACTTGCCGCCGCAGTGAACAATTTTTGTGCGCGCGTTCGTGATCAGTATTTATTTGTTGTTTTTGTTCGAATTTTTTTTTTTAAATTTCTTCAAATCTTATCAATGTGTGCTAAACATTAAATTCGTATTTGTTATCTACTTGCATATTTTAACAACTACGGTAATTCGAAGGAATTAAAATTTAGTGATAAAACTTATTTTTTCATCTTTCACTTTCTATGTTTATAAAACTGTTTATTTTTATTCAAATAAAAAACATAAAAGAAATCTATTGTTTCTAGGTTGCACTTGTTTACTGAGTATCCTATTTCACCTGCACTCAATAAACCTTGCCGAAATCTAATAATTTCTGGGAATAGGAAAAGTGTAGCCAAAATCGAACTTTTGACGTTTTTACACTATTGCACGTTTTGGCTTCCGCTTATCACACAAAATCGCTTAAGTCACCCGATCTTTTGATTTTTTGCCGAACTTTCCGTTGCATTATTTTATTCTGATAACTTATTTTAAAATAGTGGGTCACACTATTCGCGAATAAGATCAAAGCTTGTAAAAAAACCAACAAAGGCTTCAATAATTTCTTTTATTATATTTTTTTTTCAAAATCGATACATAAAATAAAGTATAAAAAATGAATAAAAATAAATGTTTTTTTTGTAAACCGATGAAAAAAAACAACACGCACTTTTGGAAGAAATGAAATTTGTTACATGAATTTTTTAAAAAGTAATTTTTCATTATCCTTTTTTTTTGCTGAAAATTTTATTGTGAATGAAGAAAAATGTTGTTGGGATTAAAAAACCGAAAAAAGTTGACTTTTTTTATTTTTGTTTGACGAAAAATAATATTTTCTGTGCAGTATTTTGGACACAAAAAACAGCTTTTACATTTGTTGGATTTGCAGTCACTTCACTGTTTTAAAACGTTTTGACTAACAATTGGCTTCGGCAAATTTCGATTGACGCAAGGCCCTTACAGGAAAAAAAAAACAAAAAAAGCAAAAAGTAGTATATCAGCTTTTAAGTTGGGGAAGCAAAGAAATCTTCATAATTTGGAGAATTGCTTAAAAAAATTTAAAAAATAGGAAGAAGTTGGGGGTTTTATTAACCTCGGTTGTTTAAAACCACCCCCGAGATATTAGTCACCTTTCGCACAAACCACACATTGTAGATTGTGCTGCGGCCAGAAAGTGGCGTAATCTCCGGTCGGCGGGAGTATTTAAAACGAGTTGCTTTTTCGATAACCGAACAAATTTTGTCATCTTTCGTTGAACTCAAACCACTCTTTTACAAATTTTCAAAATTATAACAAAAATAATATGAATGTTTTGTCTTCATTGTTAGATTATCTCTTCTTATTGCTAAATGTTAAGACCACAAAACCTGTTTGTAAAGAAACATTTCAGTATCTTTTTTTCTAACAATATTTATTATTGTGTTATAATAAGAGACCAACGTTTACATCAAAACAATCGTAAAAAGGGTTAAAAACTACATTAAAAAATCGCACAAAATATGGTCTACCAGGATTAAACCAACATACTGTAAATCATTTTGTTAAAATTTTATATTCGTATATTATCGAAAAGGTTGTATTTGAAAAAATATCGAAAAAACAAACACTAAAAATGGGTGAGACTTCGTTTTCCATAATAGGCCCGAAAAACATTTTTAGGGGGCTTTCTATTTTTTTAACGAAAGTTGTTAGACTATTCCCATAAAAGTGCAAAATAAAAAAGAACATTTATACGACAATAAAAGATATGTTCTTGATAAAAAATTAATTAAAGGTTCGTTGAGAAAAATTACGTTTTGTGGGGAAATGCACACAAAAAAACAAGAAAAAAATTTTAGTTTTTTAAACAGCTTCAAAAGGTTAAAATAGAGTTCAAATAGTTTTAAAAACTTTTTTAGGCAATTGAATGTAGTTGCAAATTAATCAATCTTGTTCTTTTTAGTAACGTAAGTCTCTTGGTTTTTTTTGATTTCAAAAGAAAAGGTGTTCCTAAATATTTTGTCATTTCTTTCATTTTGAGCATTTATTTTAGCCGTATGGCGTTTTTTCAGCCGATGAACAAAACATAATTGTTTCAATGTTTCGAAAAGTTTTAATAATTAGGTAGCAGGTATCAATTTCAATTAGATTCTCGCGTTGTTAACAAAATTTGTTTTTCGGACAACTAATTTTGCCAGTGAATAAAACAACTATTTTTGAATTTTTTTCGTTTACTACATCTGCTTTGAAAAAGTTTCATTGTTGTATCACTTTGTTGTTACAAACAGTTTGTTACTTTTTATCTCAGACAAGGCAGGCAGTCAATTGAAAAAGTTTGAGCCAAAAGTGGAAAGAAGAGCAAAATTTGCTGCTGTTATTAACTTTGCGTGGCGAATGTTTCAATCAATAGTTACCAAGGATCGGTCAGAATTGGTCTTTAGTTGTAGGCTGGCGTTGTGAAGTAAAACAAAAATTGCCACATTGTAAAATGGAAAAAAAAGAATGTGAAATTACCTATCGCTAATTTCGTGTCGACTCCTGCTGTTTTGGCTCTAATTGGTGTTTTTGGTTTCACGCCTTTTTGCGTTCTCGCAATTTTTTTCTTATATCCTGAGACTGTAAAATTATACATAAAACTGTAAAATTTGTAAAAAAAAAAAGAAATAGTTTTAAAACTGTTTTTAGGTTTCAAAAAATTGAATAAGAATATCGGATTGCTGAACACAAGTGTTCCGTTGTAATTTACCTTGTAAATGGTACTCAGACAACTTTAGCAGAAAAACTTGTTGAAATATTTTGATCGAACAGTTTCAACGATTTATTGAGGAACTAAAAAATGCTTTTTGAAAAACATTACTGGATTAATGTTTCCGTCAATAGTTACGAAGGATCGGTCAGATTAAGCCTTTAGTTGTATGCTTCAGTTCTTCGCAATTGTAAACAACAAAAGTTGCACGTTTTCTGCCCAACAAATGCTGAAATGCTGTTTTTGCCCGAGATCAAAAAACGAAGTGTAATGTCCCCTTCTCTCGGCGAATTTCAGTCTGTGTTTGCTGACCAAACAAAACAGAAACCCAGGACATTTACTTTGGTTTTTCTACTATAATCATTCTTTTTCAAACTTTGGTTTGGTTGAAAATTTGTAAAAAAAAAAAATGTGATTTTCGTGCCAAAACCTACAAATCTTTTGGGATCGCGCTTATCTTGAGTGGGGTTCAGTCACTTATTTGAGGGTTTTTCTTAAGGAAACGGATATTAATTTTATGTTTATCGATTGTTTTTGGATCAAGACCCAAATCGTTTTATTCAAGCAGTTGCGAAAAGTCAATTTTATTCTGCTATGCAATTTTGTTACACATTTATCTGGCAAAAACAAGTGAAAGTATTTTACTACTGTTTAAATATTTAAAAAAAACCAATTAAAAAAAAATTAATTTTAAAATAGAGTTTTCAAGGAACATTTTTGAAATATATTTACATTTTCTTCATGTTTTAACAATTCATTAAGTTTCTTCTGCTTTCGAAAAATTTTACTACCGAATTGAATTTTTTTTCAGTAAAACTGATTTCAAACATATTCTGTGTTTCTCTAGAATCTGGAACTTCTTTTACACTTGGTTTTATTCCTAAATGAAATGTATTTTAAGTAAAGCGGAAAAGTTTTTTAAAGCTGTGATGCACAAACAATTTCAATTTGTTTATTAAAATTGGTTGTTTAATGTTTCATTATTTGGTGAATGGTGCAGAAATTGATCTGACCTTGGTGAATTTTGCGAAACATCGTCTCATAAATAGTTATAAAATGCACGAAAAAGATTTTATAAAATTAGCGAAACATATTTTGTTGACGGTTAAAAAATATTTTGGCTTTTCTTTTGAAAACCATTTTTTTTCGAGAAACTCAAAACTTATTTAAACAAAAACCGGTATTGTAATGTTTCTACTTAAACACATCTATGGATGAAATTGTTTTTATCTAATGCTTCCTCCAAGTTCTTTGTGAAAAACACTTTAACAATAAAGTTAAGCAATAAAGTTAAGTGAATCTTTTATGAGGACGGTTTCAGATCGTGATTGCTAAAAACCCTTTTTTGCTTTATCAGGAGACGCGTTGTCCGTAGCGATAACGCTTGTCTTGGTCGGGGTTGACAGCTTTTTTATCGCTTTTGTTTTTCTTTTGTTGTCTGTTTTTTTTTAAAATTTATTCCCATTTGTCGTTATTTTTTCCAACTAATCAGAACAAAATTGATAATTATACCCAGAGCGAAACGCTGGGTAGATTTGTATTCAAATCGGTCGTTTACTAGCTAAAAACTGTTTTTGCACATATAATATAAATTTTGATACAAAACCAGATGTTTACGATAAAAGCACTGGTTTAATGAAAACGCGGCCATGTTTATTTTTTTCAGTTTTTTAATCTTAAAATTGAATTTTTTCAGTGTTGTTTCAAATATTTTGTCGGGTATTTTAAGGTCCTTTTTATTAAAATCTCAATGTTTCAGCATAATCTTGTGTTTCCGAACAAACTGCGGATTTGGTAAACCTGAGAATATTAACATTTTTGGTACTAATCGGTGGCTAGTTTTACTCTGAAAAGATTCCCAGTTCAAATTAGTTATTTTGTTGAGCTTGTTTTTCAGTGTACCACCCAGTTTTTTTAAACCTATCAACGGTTTAACAGCCAGTTCAAAATTAAGATATATTTGTTTTTCAAGTTTGAGCAACAGCACCAAAATATATATTCGATTTTTGCTTTTTGTAGAAAGTTAGTCAACTTTTACACAACTTTTGCCTCAATTTTCTGATAGACTTATCGATTTTTTATGACACCAGTCGGGTACGCGCGCTTACGGCGCGCACCCTCTTGGCTTGCGGCCTTTGGCCGCTCAATTAGGCGGCCTGCGGCCGCAACAACACGCGGCCTTCAGCCGCTCAATTAGGCGGCCTGCGGCCGCAACATTCGTGGCCTACGGCCACTCATTACTAGGCCTTCGGCCGTGAAAGTTACTTGAAGTAAGTATAACTCGGCCTACGGCCGACCTCCCCCTCTCCTTCGGAGGAAATGAACGCGTGTACCTACGCTGATAGACAACACACACACACCATAGCGTTTTGTTATATAAGGGGATAAAAACTTCTTTCGTATTCTTTAATTACTTATATTTAGTTCAACTATCAGCGCCAAACTAGCTAAGATTTCAAGAAAGCTATCTCATTTCAATTTTTCGGTCCAGTGTGTTGCTATTTGCTTTGAAACTTTTTTTAAAACTTGATTTTCATTATGCGGATCACTGCTCACTATTAACTCCTTATCTCAATGTTATACTGTTGTTTTGATTAGCCTTCGATTCGTGATTTTTGATCAGTCTTTTTTTCACCTTGTTTCACGAAAATAACTAGTTTTTTGTTATTTTATATTTGACAAAGAATTCTTTTCAGAAATGATAATCTACCAACTATTTCTCCTTCTACTAGGTATAAACCTTATAAATGGCTACAAAGTGCTCATCTACAGCGGGAAATTCGCCTTCAGTCATATGAATTTTATGGGAAGCATTGCAGACACGCTGCAAAAAGCTGGGCATGAAGTGGTAAGTTTCAAAGGGTGTAAAAATGTCTCAAAAAGATAAAACTTCCCAAAATTACTTTATAACAGAATTTTTCGAAAGCAAAACTGTGATTTTAAGTGTAATTTGAATAAAACCGGGACCGACTGAAATTCGGATAACAATGAAACCAAGTGATAATTTTGAAACTTTGCGGTCCATTGAACAACCATGTTTTTTTTCAATCACTGTGTCAAAGGAATTGTTCACGGAATTTAACAAAAGAATTCCACAACCTGAGAAGCCATTACCTCGATGATGCCGTTAAAAACAAAGTATTTTAATGAAACACACGACGGATTATTAAAAAACAACTTTCTCTTAAATTGGCAGGAATTAAGACAAAAACATGTTTTCATAAAAAGAATGAAAATTTTTTGATGAGGATCGATTATTTTTGACGACTTTACTAAGACTTAGTTGTTTATTGAAACTGTGAAATGGAACGAAAAAAATTTTGTTTACAGAAAAAATAAAAAAAAGGGATTTCTTTTTTATCCATAAATTTCGAAATTAAAAAACCTAATAGTAATTTTAAAAAAAATATATGTTACTGTTCAAAATATTTTAGTTGTTTCACGATAAAGGTTACGAAAATGCGTTTTCATGATTGTGAAACTACAAAAACACTTATATGCTAGTATCTGACAATGTTGCATTTATTGTCTTTGTTAGGGTCACACAATTGTAACATTTTTATTGAAACGCATGACATAAGTAAAAATAAACGTGAAAAAGTTTTGTATTGTCACCTTGAAAACTTGCTAAATAAAAAAGATAAAGTTTTTTTAAAAAATAATTTTATACCCTTTTCAGACAGTCCTTCAACCCCTTTTGACCCCTGAAATTAGGGGGACGGGAGTGTCTTCTGATGCAAAAGTGGTCGAAGTTGAATTCGACGAAGAAGGAAAGAAAATGGTCGCTGCTAGGAATCGAAACGATGTTTTCAAAATTCTTTGGGAAAAGGACACAAAGAATCCTATTGGAGTTATTTTTGTGAGTTTTTTTAGAGAGAGAGAGAGAGAGAGAGAGAGAGAGAGAGAGAAAGAGAGAGAGAGAGAGAGAGAGAGAGAGAAAGAGAGAAAGAGAGAGAGAGAGACGTACAAAAATAATTTTGCAGGTGGCACCTCAAGCAGCCATTGGTTTCGATTTATCGATGAAAAGTGAGTTCGAAACAAAAAAGCCAAAGAAAACTTTTTTCAGACGTTTTGAAAAGAAAAGATATTATGGACCAATTGAGGGCTGAGAAGTTTGATATTGCCATTGCAGAAATGTTCGACTACGGAGGTTTCCGTGAGTTTTTATTATGTGATTTTATTTCAAACTTAATAATTTAGCATTTTTCTCTATTAATCTTTTTTGTTAATTTAATGCATACAAAATGCGCATCTAGTGACATTTTATTTTATTTATAAAAGAAAGTTAGCTGTTTCACGTTTGTTTCATAATTTTAACAGATTTTACCGGCAATGTTTTCAGTTGCTGCGGCGTCTTTACATATCGCTCTAAAGTTGAAATGTTTCAAATTTTCAATATGTGTTTTTATTATTTTAAAATTATGAAGAAAATATCAAGAACCAAACACAACTTCACAAAATCAAATTTCGATCAATTTAACGAAAACAAGGTCATTTTTTTCAAGTTTTTTAAACTTTTGAATTTAGTGAATATAAAATAATTTCTCGTTATGTTGTACTGTCCATTAATCTTGTTTTTATTTCCTTTTTTAACGTTAGAAGCTATGCCTTATGTTTGTAATTTTTGTTAAGTACGTTTTATAGGTAGCCGTTCGCGCAAACAAATTTTTCAGACTACTGTCTCAGGAACATTACTTATAAATTTTTTGCAGTGAAATGAAAAAAAAAACTTTCAACTAATGTAAAAATCACTTTCGTCGGGATAATTGGGCCCAAGAGAAACAAACAGTTTTCACAGTGAAGCGCAACATTGGACGACCATTATTTAGTTTTTGATACAAAACTTCAAGAGAAGACCATAAGTGAAAAAAAAGTTTTTATTGAAAAAAAAACGCTTTATTTTAATTATTAAAACGTTTTTTTTTGGGTGAACAATTCAATTATTTTTTTCGATAAAATCCTGAAAAGTTTGTTATTGCTATTCCTGAAATGTTCGATTACGGTGGATTTCGTGAGTTTATCTTATGTGATTTTTTTTCAAACGAAATAATTTAGAACAAGCTTTTTGAATCGTTTTTTTTTAAATTTTAAAGTCTAAAAAAGCGCATCGAGTGACTGGTCATTTTATTTAAAAATGAAAGTTCGCTGTTTCATGTTTGTTTCATTAATTCAACGAATTTGACGGCCAATGTTTTCTTCGGTGGGGCTTGTCTTTACATATCGCTTTAAATTTGATATTTTTCATAACTGTCAATGTGTGTTTTCAATATTTTGAGAATTTCCAATTTAAATTATAGAAAAGACAATTAAATCAAGAACAAAAACACAACTTTACAAAATCGAAGAGTCGATCACATTTTTTAATCTCAAATGAGCACAACGTCATTTTTTTAAAATTTATTTATTTATTTACGAAATTACTGAATATTAAATTATTTTTCCATTGATCTCGTGTTTAATCCCATTTTTATAAACTATTATTTTTTCAAACTACTCGCGCGGGAACATTGTTTTTAAACTGTTGCAGTGAAAAGAAAACAGGGCTGAAACTTTTAACTATCATTAAAAACCAATTGTTTTTGTTTAACAAAATTGGATTGTTTTCTGTATCGCTAGAATCTAAATGTTCATATTTAGTAAAATTATTAAACGATCAAAGACGCAATTTTTAACTTTTTTGGTGAACTATAAAATCTTTTTCGATAAAATCGTGAAGTGCAACTTTCAATTTTCCCTAATTTTCTATTAAAATACCGCATATTCAACCCTTTTTGAAGCTAATAAACGTAAACAAATGTTTCAAGCCTGTTCAGTAATGCTGCAAAACCAAGCATGTTGCTCAGATCGGATCCTTTTCAGCGATTTTCTACGAACTCGGAATCAAAAACCTCGTTGGAGCCCACTCTACTGTTCTTACTGACCGCACTTCCTACGCTATTGGTTCCCCAATTCTTCCCAGTTTTGTTCCTCGTGAGTTACAATTTACTAACCTTCAAATAAAATATTTTGTGAAAAAAATTTTGAAAATTGAATTTTTCAGCTATGCAATCGGGTGAAGGAGACGACGGAAGCTTCTACTCAAGACTGTCAAACACTTTATTCACTGTTTCTGGATGGTACTTTGAAACGACATTGGAAGGACCTGCTCAACGATATTTGACGGAACATCACCCCGATGCTCCAAGCATTCAGGTTAGTTACAGGCCAATTTTTCATTCAATGGGTCGCCTGCAGCGCTAGCAAAAAAATAGAAAATCGCACGGAATAAACAGAAATATGGGGCGATGTGCAAGTTTGGAAAAAAAGACAAATAAGAGATCGCGGCGGGACCTAATGTACCATCCTTTTAGGTTTTTGGCCAAAATCGGTGCCGATTTTCGGATAAACACTATAACACAATTGGTGAAATTGGTTTGCGGACAATTTGATAGCCCACAAATTTGCTATTTTTACTACAAATTGTAACACCACTTTTCGATTATTCTCACTCAATTCGACAAAATAGTAAGGCACAATGAAAACATATTTTGGGCACAAAAAATTTTTTTCATTTCTTTGACTGTCAAAAACTTTATTCACTGTATTTGGATGGTACTTTGAAGCGAACGGCTCAACGATATTTAACGGAACATCATCCTGATGCTCCAAGTTTTCATTTTAATGCCTCGGCGAATCCTAACTTTAATGTGTCGCTCCCCTCAATGGCATCAAAAATATCTCTAAAGCAATGGAATTGCAGCGTTTCAAAATGAAATAAATCGAAAGTTTAAAGATCTGATATAGTCTGTTTCCAAATAATGCTTGGCAACTTTTGAGCGGCCTTGTTTGGTTCCTTTTTAACCATTGACCATTTGATACATTGAATTGAATAGAAATAAAGACAATTAATAAATCGCGGCGGGACCTAATATACCATCCTTTAAGGTTTTTGGCCAAAACCGGTGCCATTTTTAGGAAACACACTATAATGTGATAACAAAAACTGCGCAGTTTTTCAAGCATGAAATTTGATAAATACAATTGGGTGCTGTAAAATATTATTTCAATTTGAATCACAAAATTCCGAAACATTGAATATTTAAATGTTTGTTTTTCTTATACTCGTCGCCCAGCGAGCTTTCCTATCCGGCAGCGGGAAACAAGCGGCTTTTTGTCTGCGTCTCCGCGACTTGCACACTATTTCGCGCGTTAGATGTGCAGGTCATCGAAACTTTAGGAAAGGTCCGTGGGCGAGGAGTATAATATAAGTTTGGAACATTGGGGTAGTGTTACCGTTTTTGAAGCTCACGATCATAAAAAAAGCAATTTTTACTATTTTCATGTTGGGAGCGTATATGATACTCAATTAAATAAGACAATTGGTGAAATTGATTGGCGTACAGTTTTATAGCCTACTGTTTTGTTGTTTTTATCACAAATTGTAACACCACTTTTCGAATAATCTCACTCAATTCCACAAAATAGTAAGGCATAATACAAAATAGTTTGGCAAATTATGTCATTTCTATGTTTTGTTCTGATAATATGAAAACACCTAATTTCAAAAATTGTTCAGCCCCTGGTTCTTGACCTTTGCAAATATCCTACACCTTTCAACATTGTAAACCTGATTTCAGAATGTTTCTTTCTGTGAAAACATTCTTTGAAAACAGGCAGTTAAATGGCGCTTGTTGTTTTCACTTTGCAGATATCTAAAAAAAAGTTGTTCACAAAACTGTTTACAAACAAATAAATATTTAAATTTTTTTGCAAAAAAAAATCTCTTTTTTTCTTTTCCACACGTTTTTACAACTCTTCCACAAATACAAAAAGGCGCAAATCTCTTGGTTGACTACTTTTACTGACTATCAATTAATGTAAATATGGAAACCATTAGTCAACAAGAAACAGGACGATTTTTAAAAAAACGAATAAATTATGCCTTCGGTATAGTGTGTTTCCTAAAAACGGCACAAAGGATGGTACATTAGGTCCCGCCGCGATTACTTATTTGTCTGCGCACTCCTCTTTTACTGTGCTGTTTCGCATTTTTTATTTCTACTCACATCAATGTTTCAAATAGTCGGTGTTTAAAAAGGAGCAAAAACGACGACGGGTCAAAAGTAACCGACCTTTATTTGGAAACAGACTATATCCCAGTTCGTACTATGAACAAACAACGAGGTTTTGTTTGAAAATGGTGTAAAACAGCTAGACAACATTTAAAATTTTCTAATTTACGCTGCTTTTAACACCTACTGATACAACTTTTGCTAAACACGACTACAATATCAATAGAAAAAATTACAAGACTAAAAATTCAAAATATTTTCATTGGTTAATTTATTTATTTTTTCAGTAAATAAAAATTCGACTAGTGGAAATACACGTTGAAAATTATCAAAGTAAAAATAAATTTTTGTCAATCTATATATTACTATTTTAAAACTACTTTGCTACTTAAGTAAAGATTCCAAAAAATGAACAATTAATTCTATGATGAAAATTGTTTTTGGATGCCTTTAAATCCCTTTTCAGGTTTTTGAAAAGGGACCAAAAACATGGAGTAGAAAAGTGTGTGGTTTTTTTAAAAGTTGTTGTTTTCAGCGTTTTTTTTTTTAAAATTTTAAATTTTTGTTTTCACGTTAAACATTTACCAATAAATTTAAACGATAAATATTCAGTTAAACACAAAATTTTTGTAGCAATCCAAAAAATTTTCGACATGGATAAAAAATTTCAGTGACATGTTTCGGCGCATTTGTAAGACAAATTTACTGTTCGTAGTGTGCTGAAATTCTATAGTGTGGTTCTATTAAAATTTCAAATTTAAATTTCAAACTTCCTAACTTCTAATTCATTTTTCAGGAAATGATCGCCAACATGTCTTTCATCTTCACAAATGCCGAGCCACTTTTGGATTTCCCTCGACCGACTCTCCACAAAGTGGTGGATTTGGGAGGAATCGGGCTGAAAACGCCGAAAAAATTGGACGAAGTAGGGAAAATTTCAAATTTCATAAAATTATGAGAACGATTTTCAGACCTGGCTTAAAATTCTCTCCCAGCGTAAGAGAAATGTGCTGATTTCGTTCGGAAGCGTGGCGCCCAGCTCCCACATGCCGGATACTTACAAACACAGCATTTCGGAGGTTGCTAGAAGGTCAATTTCAATTTTTTTAACCGAATTTTCAAAAACTAAAATTACATTTTTTTCCTGAAAAATATTTTTTTCCCATTTATTAAAAATTTCGTTCCGCAGACTCACCCGAATGTTTGATATTAATATGAAAACTTTCCGTTTTTCAGAAAAAAATTGCAGAAAGTTGCAGAAAAGGTTCAATAAAAACCATTTTAATTTAATTGAACCTAATAAATTTTTCAATAAACTGAGTGTGAAGCGTTTTTTAAATTAAAAACGTTTTACTGAAAAACTAAATAGCCGATTTGACAAGTTCAATTTGTTGGCTATGCTAAACACATTTCATAAGTTAGAAAACAAAATTCGCGGAGACGCAGACAAAAAGCCGCTTGTTTCCCGCTGCCGGCTAGGAAAGCTCGCTGGGCGACGAGTATAAATGTTCCTCTAAAAACATTAATATATTTTTTTTCCTTTTGTGTAAAAAAAAGCAAAGGTTTTATTCTGAAAGTGTTTCCAGTTTTGAATTTTTCCTTCATTTTTCATGTTCTTCTTTATAAGCTTAAATTTACCGTTTGGAAGCCCAGAAAAAATGATAAAAACAGTTTTGAACATTCTTCAAAACATTACTCAGTCCGATGTTTTATGGCTATCACTTTGTTGTGAATTATTTATTTCATACGATAAGTATATGTTAAGACGTGATGTCTGAGAGATCCAAAATACATTTGGACATAAGAATTCAAACTGGTCCCAGCAGGCTCAAATTCAACGTGGGAACAATCTAGGACCCAATAAAAACGAAAACCGTAAAGAAAATCGATTATCGATTTTTGGGTCGGAGTACTGTAATTGACCCCCGGGGTACTGTAACATCCCCAAAATTGAGAAAAATCAACTTTTAAGGTATGGAATCGCTTGCTAATTTTACGCTGAGAAACATTTTAATTAACGAAAAGTTGATTTCCTGGGTTGGAAAAAAGTTAAACGTGAAAGTGTGAAGAAAAAATCACAAAAAAAATATTTTCTCAAAATTATGGAAAAACGTCCTCGCCATTTTTTGATATGTTGTTAAGCACGTTTTTCTGGCTCGTTTTCATTTTCAATGTTGAAATTTTTTAAGACCACGAAGGTGCCACGCCTAATTGAACCCCCCGCAGACCACGTTATGGCACCCAAAAAGCAAGCGACTGACCCGATTGGGCCTGAAACGGCGAGGTGCGCACCGCCTAAAAATTCGAAAAATGACCAAAAATCACTGTTTTACAAGGAAATCGGCTGAATTCAGTTCCAAAAAATATTTTGGACGGAATTTAGTCCAACTGGTAATCAAGAATGTGATACGAATAAAAATTTCCGCAGAAAAAGTATATAAATGTATCTTTATTCCCTGTATTTACCACAAAAAACCTTTTTCTATAACAAAAAACATGCTAGCCTTTCTACTTTACTCATTTTTATAACAAACTTTAAACATAAATGTTTTGGAGCTGAATTCAGCCGATTTCCTTGTAAAACAGTGATTTTTGGTCATTTTTCGAATTTTTAGGCGGTGCGCACCTCGCCGTTTCAGGCCCAATCGGGTCAGTCGCTTGCTTTTTGGGTGCCAAAACGTGGTTTGCGGAGTGTTCAATTAGGCGTGGCACCTTCGTGGTCTTAAAAAGTTTTAATATGAAAAATGAATACGAATCAGAAAAACGGGCTTAACAATATATCAAAAAATGGCGAGGACGTTTTTCCATAATTTTGAGAAAATATTTTTTTTGTGATTTTTTCATCACACTTTCACGTTTAACTTTTTTCCAACCCAGGAAATCAACTTTTCGTTAATTATAATGTTTTTCAGCGTAAAATTAGCAAGCGATTCCATACCTTAAAAGTTGATTTTTCTCAATTTTGGGGATGTTACAGTACCCCGGGGGTCAATTACAGTACTCCGATCCAAAAATCGATAATCGGTTTTCACTGTCATTTTTCATATTCGTGGTTCCTAGATAGCTTCTACACAAAATTTGGGCCTGCTGGGACCAGTTTGAATTCTTATGTCCAATACAAAATTGGCCATTGTCGATTATCTCGGACATCGCGTCTTAACAGGTTTTTACTAAATTGTCAATTTTCTGTTCTAAACTAATTAACTTTTGTAGTGTATACTGTTTTAAACAAGATTTTTAAGGTTCCCTGATGTCACCTTCATTTGGAAATACGAAACTCCTGAAGACAACCTCAACAAAGGAGTCGAAAATCTGCATCTTTCGAAATGGACTCCCCAAACTGATCTTTTAGGTAAGTTGATATTCTGCATTCATTGTGAATTTTTGAGTACCATTTATGCAAAATTTAAAAAAAAAATGGATGAAAAACTTTGTATTAAAGGAAAAATTCCTGAAATTTAGTGAAAGTTCGCAATGGTTTACGTAGAAATTAAGCTATGGAAAAATCGAATCCTCAATTTTCATTGTTATTTCAAACTTTTATTGAATCTTTGAGTAATGTTGTAGTCAAGCGCAGAATTCCGTTCCCAAACGGTACTTTTGAAATTTTCATCGATTTTAATTAAAATTTACAGGGTTGAAAAAAAGGTTCTAGTGAAACATGTGCCTTTTTTTAAAGGCACTTGTGGTTTTTTTAAGGCGTTTAAAAATATTTCCTTATGACAACGGAACATTTATTTAATTAACATTTAAACAATTATGTTCATCGTTAGCAAACTATTTCTGGGACGTAAAAACATCTGTCATTTTCTTTTTATAGATAAAAACAATATTTTAGTTGGTAGCATGATTTGAAGTGGGTGAAATTTTTGGGGTACGTATTCCACGAATTTAAGTTTTTGATTAAAGTAATTTAAAATAAAGTAAATTTATGATACAGTAAATTAGCGTGGAGTTTATAGATTTACGTTTTAACAGCTAATGTAAAACAACTTTGTAAAACGGAATCTTAAATTTTTTAGGTTATACAAGTTGCCCATCCAAAAAAAATAGTCGCGATTCTTACTGCTCTGTTACGAAACAGTTAACTGGCCTTTGAAAACCAAAAAAACTCAAGAAGGGAGGTTTTCGAAAAAAAAAAACATTTTTAAAAAAAAGCTTTAAACTGAATTCATTACTGGACATTAATTGTGTGACAACGTGTGGATGCCCAAAAACTTTGCGCTCTAGCCATCTCCGTTTATCGTTTAGTTTTGCAAAACATTTTATCAATTTTTACTGATTTTGTTTCATTTAAAAAAATATTATATTGTCTCAACAAAGGGTTTCCTATACAATCTTATCCGAAAGTGTACATTGTCTATTACAAATACTGTAAATAAGCGTGACAGTTCTTTTTTTCTTAACATTTAAGTTTGTTTGTAAAAAATAATTTTTACAAGTGTTCGAAGAATGTTTACTTACGTACGCTTTTAATTTTGTAAAGTAATAAACCACAACAAATTTGTTTGAATTAAAAACATAGAAAACCATCAGCAAACTTTTTCTGTGAAGTAAAAAAACATCTGTCACTCTACTTTTTATAGATATAAAATATCTTTTAGCTGGTGGCATTTTTTGAAATGGGTAAAATTCCTGAAATTTTTGGAGTACGTATTTAACGAATCTAAGTTTCAGATTAGAGTTATTTAAAATTAAGTAAAATTATGATACACCCAACAATGAGAACTGTGAATTAGCGGGGAGTTTTTAAATTCACGTTTTCACTCACAGCTTATGGAAAAAAAACTTTATTGAATATAATACGTAAGGTTGAAAAATTCCGGGCAAATGCAAACTGTTCATTCCAAAAATATAGTCTCGATTCTTACTTCTCTGTTACGAAACAGTTAACTGACCTTTGAAAACAGCGGAAAACTCAAGGAAGTTTCCAAGAAATGTTTTTTAAAAAAACACTTTTAAACTGAATCTTAACTGGACTTTAACTGTGTGACGTACGTGTGGGTGAAAAACATTGCACTGTATCGACCTCCGTTTATCTTTTGGTTTTGCAAAACATTTGATCAAATTTTGTTTTCACCAATTTTGCCGATTTTGTCTTATTTTTTTATAAAAAAAAAAATAATAAAAAGATATTTCCGCTATAAAGAGCCGCTATGCAATCTTATCCGAAAGTGTCTATTACAATTACTGTAAATAAGCGTGACAGTTCTTTTTTTGCCTAACATTTAAGTTTGTTTGTAAAAATTAATTTTAACAAGTGTTCGAAGTAGGTTTGCTTATGTGACGCTTTCGGATAAGATTGCATAGGAAACTTTAAAATAATGAACCGAAACAATTTTGTTTGAATAAAAAACCATTCTTTAAAAAAAAGTTTTATTTTTATTTGAAACTCAATTTTATTAAAAAAAACCTTAAACGAGTGAATTATATCAAAGTTATAGAAATTCCGCTCACATTTCGTTGAAAAAACAGACTATGAACTAGATGAAAAGATTACGATGTACCGAGGAAAGCAGTTTCGAAAAAAATACACAAATTCTACCCAATTTGAACTACACTTCAGTTTTTTGGCCCACCTTGAATAAACAAAAACAGTGAATTGTATTCAATCATTCGTTCTTTCTTTTTTACCTTACACTGCCCCCTTTTTTATTTTTTTTTCAACATTTGTTCTTTCTCACAAATTACATGAAAAAGCTTCGTGAAAATATAAGTGTCTTCTAAAACTGCGTATAAAACTTAAAATTACCAAATTTGTCGAACTAACGTTTTAGTCTAAATCAAGTCCAATTTCGGTAATTTGTGCTATGTGAAATTACGATAAGTTTGAGTTGTTAAAATGAATTTCATCCACTTGAAGTCAACGAATTGCTTGCAACGCACTGGAAATTGTTATTTGCAATTTATATAACATTCGGCAGACTTTGAAAATTCAAGGTTGGTGCTCCGGAAAAATCGGTTTTTTTGCATTTGTTTCACAAACTGTTGAAAAAAGTGTTTTCAGAATCATGAAAACTTTTTCAATACAACTACAGACCAAAATAACAAAAAATTATTTTTTTCAGCTGGTCAATGTTTCATTGAGGTGTATTATCATGTCATTATTGCTTCTGTTGGTTCTACAGTTGCAACTTTGCGTTAGACAATAAATTGTAAAAAGGAAAAATACTGACATAGAATTTAAAAAAATTGAAATTCCAGGTTCCGGAAAAATCGACCTTTTCGTGACCCATGGCGGCGCGGGAAGTATCATGGAAACGGCCTCTTCTGGAGTTCCCGTGGTCGCCATTCCAATTTTCGGAGATCAATTCCGCAACGCTTTAATGGCTAAGCGATTTGGATTTGGTAGGTCAACTAACCAATCAATATTATCGATTGTTTTTCAGCCCATGTTATCGACAAATTTCAACTCGGAAAGGCTGAAGACCTGGTCGAAGCTGTGCGTTTCGGCCTCGAAGACATGAAATTGATGGCTTCTGCCAAAAAAGCCAAGGAACTTCTCGCTTCGAGACCATTTAGTCCTCAGGAAAAATTGATCAGACACATGGATTTGGCTGTGAAATTCGGAAACATTCAATCAATGTCGCCTAGTGGACGCAATTTTTCCATTATTCAGTATCATAATTACGATGTTTTCGCGTTTTTAGCTGTTGTAATTGGTGCATTCTCTGTTTTCGTCATTTTTGTTGTAAAATTTTGCATTGGAAAGTGTTTTAAGTCTCAGAAGAAAGAAAAGGCTCAATAGGAAAATAATAAAGTTTTGAACTTGATTGTCTGTTTTGCAATATCTACGAAAGGATTACGTTTTGCGAATGACCAATGTTGTATGCTTGGATATAACAATACATACAAATATAACATAAAGAATTTGGTATGTCAAATCACTGATCAATATTATCGATTGTTTTTAGCCCACGTTATCGACAAATTACAAAAAAAGAATGTTCAATTTAAAAAAAAAAGAAAACTTCAGTCGGCATTTTTTTATAGTAAAAGCGGTAAAGATTTGAATTTTTTTTCTGATTCAAAAAAAACGGAGAATTAATTTGCTAAGCTACAAAATGAATGTTCATCCTTTTGCAAAAAAAAATCATGTAGCAATTACATGTAATTAGGTGGGTTTTCTATTTTGTAGCATTGTACCATTGAAAAAGTTCGTTAACTTTTTTTTATCAAAGCGTATGAAATCAATTGATGTTTTGTGAATTTTTTGTGCCAAATCCATTGTTTTATATGAGAAAAATACTTGTTTTTACAGGTTTGAATTTTTTTAAAATGAAAAGTTGTCATAAAATCAGTCTTCGACAGACAGTTATTTACTTATGGCTTTTTTCTTATAGATACAATAATCAAACGTCATTGTCTGTTATCTTTATTGGTTCGGTAGTGTTTTGAGAGAATTATTTGGGGCAGTGGGCACAGTTTTGTTTCCTAAAAAAAAAATAAAAACGAAACCGTATTGGATTTTAAGTTTTAATTGGATTTTTCATAAGGTTCATGCGAAGTTTTTTTCACACCGGTGCAATTAAATACCCTCAAAAAATGGTAAGTTCTGTTCGATCTGGGTACCCTCTGTTCGATACCATTTCTCTGCGTTTCCACTTTGACCGCGTATTTTTTCTAGTTCGCATCGCAGAGTGTTACAACAGATGAACACTGGAACAGGAAAACAAATGTAAACATTTGAAAAATTAGTGAGAAAACGTGTGGATAAACAAAAAAAGGCAAGGCATTTCACTACGTAACCATGGTGAAACAGTGCGAAAATTTACAAACTTTCCATTTTTTGTGAATAGGAAATTCACAAAAAAGTTCACAAAAAAGTTTTTCAGCAAAGTTTCAACCATTTTTCGTCTAAAGCGTTTAATCGTGACCGCTCTGAAAATGTCCTTTCATTATCAGAGTCCAAAAATGCATGATAACGAAATGTTGTTACCTATGATGTTGGTATAAATGTTGGTATAGTATACGATCAAAAATGAAATGAAAAGCCCCGTTACCGGCCATTTCAAATTTTGAAGTACAGTTGTTTTGGCGGTATCAACCAAGAAATGCCCGGAACGAACATTCAATTCTTAAGTGCCATTTCTAAAAAAAACCGATCAATTAGTAAAGTTTAACTTTTTTGTTAAAAACCCTAAATATCGGCCGATTAACCTTTTTATAAATCAAAAATACCAAGATTTTTTTTTGTAGTTTTTCACTGTTTGAATACCAGTAACCAAACAATCATGGTAAAAAACAAGGAAATTAAAAATAGATCCTTTTTTTGAACAAAATTTGGTTGAAAATAAAAACGATTTTTTTAAATTTGTCTGGTCAATGTTTTATGTTGCTGTTTTGCCCTTTCATTGTTGCGATTATCGATAATACCGCCATAGATGCGTAACTGAATGAAGTGGAAAAATAATAAAAAAGGTTTTTCATATTTTCAGTTTTATCAGAACCAACCTACAATTAAAATTTCAGGTTGTTAAAAAAAATGACCTCTTCGTGATCCATGGTGACGTGTTTTGTTCTTCTTGTTGTCAAAATTTTAAATGGGAAAGTGTTTGAAGTGGCAGAAGAACGAATATTCATAATAGAAAAGATGTTTTGAACTTGATTGTCTGTTTCAACAAATTGTCGAAAGTTTTCTGTTTCAAGGTTCGACAGTAAAGGTAACAGCGTTTAAAAAAAATTATTGGACGGTGTCATGAAACTTCTCTTTTGTTTTTTTGGGCGTTCCTAATTTTTGTTTGAAAAACAGTTTTAACTTGATTCATTGTTTTACAAAATCTTCGAATAAATTATGTTTTGTCAGTGAACGATGCGAGCTTTGTGTGCTGTTGATAAATCCGAAACTTGCAGAAACCACAATATTTTTAAGTTTAGGCTGATAAAGTTTGTATTTGCTCTTCAAAATGATTTTGCAAATTGCATTTGTTAAATATTATGCACTTGTATTGATTTAAATTATATTTTGAAAATCCCCAAAACCGAAAAAAGAAAAATGAGTGAAAGTTAAAGGTTTTTCACTGTTTCATCAAATTATCGAAATGCATCTGTGTCAAATTTTACAGTAGGCCTGCACATCCAAAGAAAACTTAATTGTGGATTCCCACGAAATAGGATTTTGTGGCTCTATCTGTATTTTTGTTCATTTTTGGAAATTGCAAGTCGGCAGACCTAGGCAATTTCGAAAACTTTTTTTGAATCAGTTGATTATGGGAAAGTTTTTGGAAGCAAATCAATGTCGTCGAGCGGACGCAATTTTTCTATTCTTCAGTACCATCTGTAGTTGCAATACAAAAAAGTTTTGAACTTTTTTCTGTGTTTCACAAAATTATCAAATCTTTCTGTTTCAATTTGCTATTTTAGGGGGCTGTAAAGATTTTCAAAAAAAGAGAAGATTTTCACCGAGTTGTCGCATTTTTTCTTTATATTCAGTACCATAACTACGATGTTTTTTGCATTTTTAGCTCTTTTAATTGGTGTTTTGATTGTTTGATGGTTGTTCTTGTCAAATTTTGCATTGAAAAGTGTTTGAAGTCGCAGAAAAGCGAAAAGGCTGAATAAAGAAAACAATGTTTTAAGTTTTTTCACTGTTTCGTATATAAGATTTGTATGTTATGCGGGCAAACAGTAAGACCAGTGGATACAGAGAAACAAAAAAAACTGTAAAAACCGGAGAGCTTCAAAAAGTTACATTTGGCCAACTCCTCAAAATCAATACCAGCCGAGATAAACTATAAAGTACATGAAAAGCGGTCGTTTTTTTCAGGTTCGAGCGCTTATTACTCGCGTTGTGTTTCAGCTGAGGAGACGCTATTGCGAGTGAGGACCGCCGAAAGCGGGCCGTAGCTCCTGGTTAAATAAATATGCCAGATTTCTATGTACAAAGCACAAATAACAACAAAAAAAAGAAATTGCCGGCCTGAATTTTGCCAAGCTTGTTGTTGAGCACGGTTCGAGAAAGCATTCAGAACGATATCGCTTTCTGGAAACATATCATTTAGCAAGGGACATCAATTACTCAAACAGAAATTATTCTGAATATGTTTTTTCCTTCTTTGCAACAGGTATAAATGCGAGGTTTTGATATTTTTTGGCAACATTTTTACTTTTAAAAAATCCATTTCACAGGCCAACGTTTCACTCATGTATTTTGTCACTTTGTTGTTGACCTCATGGATTTTCTTGTAGACCTTTCAGGTGTAAAAATAATAATTGTTAAAACATCAAATTTTTCACAAAAAGTTTGAAAAAGTAAGACAAACAATTCAAGAAAATGTTTGTTTTTCTTCTCTCTAGCTTACTCCATCTAATATGTGTCGTTTTGTAACCTGGAGTTTTTAATGAATTTTAACGCTTCTTTAACCTAAATGACTTTTGTTTTGGTTTTTTTAATCACTTTTTTTCAAACCGAAAATCAAATAAAATCGAAGTATATATGTTTAGCGACCGACCTGAATTTGATAACCAATATTGTTTTGGGGAGAGAAGCGTATAATGCCCAAATGAGTCAAAATGGTAGAATCAAAAGAATGAAGAATGAGTTTTGATAACGTCTTTCCATTTACACCCACGAAAACGAGGAAAAATTGAAAAAGACCAGTTTAGCAAGACTTATCTTGTTCACGGAAGATTTAACTGAAGTTCACAAGCGTTTATTTTTTTTTCTTCCAAAAATTCTTTGATGAGTAAAGTGGAATACTTGAATTACGTAAAATTGCGTGCAACAGAAAATGTTTCTTCACTTACTGGTAAATGAAATTGTTTAAGTATGATGGAGCAGCTTTTAAAAACGCAGTTCTAAAGGGAAAAAAATAACTTTTGCATGTTAAAATTTGCAATATTTTGTAACATTACATTAAGCAAAAACGGATTACAAAGGAAAAATTTGATTTTGGACCACTGTTTCACCATGTTGCCGAATAATGTTGTTTTCAACTACAAAAAATAGCGAGTAGACGTGCTTTGTTTAAAAAAATATCGGTATAAATTGTGTAAAGAGTGAGAAAAATAGGTTTAGGAGTGGTTTAAAAAATAAAATCAACGGTTATTAAAATCAGGACTATGTTTCATTTTGGAAACTTAAAAAATACCTAGCAAAAGAACGTAGTAAAGATCTGAGAAATCCTGAAATTAAAACATTGTTGCACACATTTTTGAAAAACGTATTCTTATTTGATCGTAAAGAAATAATGAAAGCTATAGTTTGAAAAGTAATGATTCAATTTTTTATGAATATAAAACACGTTTGAAATGAGATAATAAAAAAAGTTTTTTTGCATTTGTATGTTTCATTTACGTAACTTGTCGATTCTTTGTTGTCGCCAATGTTAACTTCTCCTTTATTTAAGGTTAGCGGTAATTTCTGTTATTGAAAATTTTACTTTTAAATTGAAAAAATTGATATTCTAGTTTATTTTCACAGAATATTTCAACAGCGAATAGCTTGATTTTATAATTTTACATATTCTTTCGCCATATTATTACTGAAAACCTATTGTTTACTATTGAAAAATATATTGACTCATCAGTGTCGTTTCTAACAAAATTTTTCGAATAAAATTATATTTTCCAAAAACATCAAATAAATTTGAAGTTATATAGATGCAGTAAAAAACAAAGCATGAAGATAACAACTTTTTATTTCGGTAGAGATCAAACTACAATTTCAAATTAATAGAAATCGAATTGGTCATGAGATGAATTGGATTCCTTTTTGTTAAAGAGATCCTCCGTTGTAACATTAATTCTTGCCTGGTCGAACAAACAAACTTCAAAATTTAAAACCTGATTTTCACGGTGAATTCTGTAGTTTCGATATTTGATGTCATGGTCGATGTCAGCAAAAACTTCTTCTATCAAAAAGCCCTCAGGCGAGGAAATGTGCATGCGTGTGATTTCACGGGATCCGGACAGCCATTCCTAAATTATATATTAAAATGAGCCTTGGGGAACGAGCGTACCTTGAAAAATGTGTTAAGTCCGTAAGCTGTGATGGCGGCGTTTTCTATGCGAATATTCTCGGCCTTCAACTTCAAAAAATCCTTGTCTTCTATTTTACAATTAGTTTCAATGCTATCTAGCTGAAATTTTTGATTAGCAACGATGATGTTCAAAACTCACATTCCGAGCGGCCTCTGTTTGCAAGCAATTTACAGGAATCTTACTGGATATCACTTTTTTAGCTTTGCATACCTAAAAGCATTTGATTTTCTATGCAAGCACGAGTACACTCACACACTCACACACTCACACACTCACACACTCACACACTCACACACTCACACACTCACACACGCAAGCTTATAGTTAGTGGCAGACACTTACATTTATCAAAGAGGCAAAGTTCTCCGGAAAACAGCGTATGTTCTTGGAGCTGATAAGAATGCAATGGGCAGAAGACCGAGTGTTTTTAAAAAATCTCGCGAGCGTAGAGCAGTTATCATCAGCGAAATCTCTGTAGTAGCATCCCTGAAATCAAATTTTCACGAAAAGTGACAAAAACACCGAAGGGAAAATGTTCGACCGCGAATCGAACCGAAGGCCGCAAAAATCGAACGAAAAAATCGAACAAAAATCGAATAGAACGGCCGAAGGCCGTGAGAACGGTTTGAGGCGGCCAAAGGCCGCCGAAACCAGGAATAAGGACCGCCCCTAGGCGGGCCGATTTAGTATAAATGTCGAAGATTATTTTTAACTGGCTCATACTACGTACTGGGTGTCTAACGTGGTACAAATATAGTCCATTTCCAACAAAGAGTTGACGACTTTCCACCGACCTTGAAACATTGAAGTGAATAGAAATTTAACAAGAAAAACAGCATAGTAAAAGAGGAGTGCGCAGACAATAAAGCAATCGCGGCGGGACCAAATGTGCCTGTCCTTTAGGAAAATCCCTATTTCCTTGCATCTTTTTAGGAAACGCACTATGGTTGTGCTAAATGACATTTTTTGCCAGATTTTTGGGGATATTAAAAAAAAACTTGTATTCATTCAAATTGATGTCATATTTATAAAAATAATTGCTATGTTTGATATGTTTGTTTCTGGGGCCGTAAACTGATTGAATTTCACTGAAGCATTTGTATTATTGTACTGTATATGTAACATTGTTGTGCCGTAAAAAAAATAAAAAGAGAAAACCCACGTTAGTAACATATTCTGCATGCCAATTTATGGTCTCCGCTTCGATTCGAATCGGAAGCCTCTCTATTCCTTTGATGAACTCCCTAGGAATCTGAATTTTGGCGGATTTCACCGAAATTTCCTGAAAATTTTCAAAATTCAAACACACTTTGTCAACCAACCCCGTCAATCTCCTTAATTGTGCAGTTTTCTGTTTTCCAAGTAATTTTTCTTGTCATCCTCATTGAGTCTTGGTTAACTTGAAGGCAGCTTTCTGTTAGATTCCGGAAGTCTTGAAAATCGGTCTGAAAGAATTTCAAATGAAACTGTTCGAAATTAAGCAACAAATCAAAAATGCCCTTTTTAATTAGAAGAAAAACTGTTTTTATAGCTACCGAGTTCATTGGGGCATTTTTTTCATTATATTTTTTTGAAACCCTTTCGACACGACTGATATTGAATTTTTATAACTTATAAAACCTAATTTAGAAATATTAGGGTTAAAAAACATTGATTCTCCAAAAAAATCGATAATCGATTTTCCATGTCGTTTACGATATAACCCATAAGATACTCATAAACACAATTTCAACCGAATCAAAGCACTTTGAAAAGTTTAGACCAAATGTAAATAAGTTTTAAACAAGCAATCGATAAAAAATAAAATTGAAGTTCCACTGTTTTGCCAAAAAAGCGCCCAGATTTAAAATGTCGTTATGTTTTACCGAATCCATAAAAATGTTTTGTATTTGTCGACTTTTGAATAAATGTAATTAAAAATATCAATGTAATTTGAAAATCTTTTTTTTTAAATTTATTTCGATTGTGCCCTTAAATTGTTCATAAAAATTTTTTTTTAATGGCAATTGGCTAGGTTTCCCAGATAAAAGGAAAAATAGCTTTACAGTTAAAAAAATAACAATTAAGAAAAAACGTACCTTTTCCATGATTTCGAGTCTGATGTGAAAAGGAAGGATGGTGAAGGAGACGGGCATCGTTGTTTGGCGGAAAAACACTAAATGAATTAATTAAGTGCCCTAAAAAGCTATTTAGCTTTGGCGTTTTTCACCTCGGTCTTCTGCGGCAACAGCGGCTGCGTAACATTCAAATCGATAGTGACAAAGGCGATTAAAACTCGCTTTTTGCGTAAAAATTACTGGAAAAGGCGGTGGCAGGCGGCTTACATGGGCGGCCGAAGACCGCGTACTTCGGCGGCGCGTACCTAAGCGGCCGTAGGCCGCGTTCCTGAGTATTTGAGACGACCGAAGGCCACCAAGCCCAGAAGCGAACCCCCTTGATTTAGGGAATTTGACATGAAGAAGGAAAATGTTTTAAAATGTACAAAAATGTAATGTACAAAGTAAAGTAAATGTGCAAAGCTTCAAAGTGTCCAAAACCGGCCGACCGTCTGCAGATTCTGCGGATGGCCGCAATGCCTGCGTGCACGATGTTTACAAGCTAGTCTAATCTCGAATTTGTCATTCTAATTGGACGAGAAAATGAGGAGTTTTCCAGACAACTTAGCATATATAATTAGTATAATTTTCGACCGTACCCGATGAAAATAGAAATTAAAAGGTCCCTGGCGGTCCCTTTAAGATCATAGAGTGTAAAAACGTTTTTGGTAATTTATTTTTTTTAACAGTTTAAATGTTTCAGTTAGTTTTCACTAAAATTGTTTGTTGATGATTCCACTCAGCAGAAGAATCCAAAAAAAAAATTTCATGTCTCGAAGAATTGAAGTGGTACATTGCTAAAATATTTCTGTTTTGTTGAAAGAATGTTGTTTTGTCCTTCTATCTTGTAGTGCCGAAGAAAAAAAGCGATGTTTTTTTTATGTTTTGTCTTTTTTTTCGTGGTTTAATCTTCGTTTTCACCAACTGTTTAAATTTTCAACCATGTTGAAACATCTGTAAGCTTTCTTAAATGTGATTGAAAAATCGGAGCTTTGAAAAATTTACTTTTTTTTCGATAGCACACTGTTTTTTGTTGTTTCATTTAAACCAACTAGTAAAGCAATATCAATATTCTCTGCTTTTTTGAGTTTGAAACGTGAAAACATTTATCTGTCAGAAAAAATACCGCCATACATATCGATAGAGAATTCAACGCTGAACAAGCCTGTAAAGTTCGTTTTTGGTTAATGGCGTTAGTTTTACTGTGATACTTACAAATCAGAGCCGTGACCTTACCAAACCATTTATCTCCGAAAACATGTAGAATTAAGTTTAAAACTTTTAATTATTGCTTTAAAAAATTCTCTTTCACTCATTAACAAAAATAGCATTAGATTAACGAACTTAAGAGTTCATATCTTTTTTTGGTCTTTCACACTTTTGGTTGATGTTGTTATTCTTCTTTTGTTTTATTTTGACGAGTGTTTCAGTTAGCCTTACTGACACCACAATTAAAGCAGTTCCATTAATTTGGCAAGTCAGATTTGTGAACATAAGCAAAGCAAACTTTTCTATGGTAGTGAATAAGTAGAAGACGTAAATTTATGTCATTTTATTTTTTTTTTGCTAAATGCGGAATCGAATGTTTTCTTCAAATTATAAATAATAAGTTTGGTAGCGTTTTTACTATACTCTCGTGGTTAAAATCAAGAAAAAATTTGCTTATCTTATTAGTTAACCTTTTTTCAATTTCAGATCCAGTTTCTGTCAGAATACCCCTTTTTTATGCATTGCGGTCTACTGTTTCGTGTGGGTGGCTTTCGTTTCTGTGAATTTTACATATCAATAAGTACGTGTTTGGCATAAAAAGTACACACACACACACACACACACTCTCTCTCTCTCTCTCTCTCTTTCTTTCTCTTATGTTGACGTTACAAGTAGGATTTTATTTTTAATTTGAAAGTTGTTTTTTTTTTTAGGAAAATCCCTATTTCCTTGCATCTTTTTTAGGAAACGCACTATGGTTGTGCTAAATGACATTTTTTGCCAGATTTTTGGGGATATTAAAAAAAAACTTGTATTCATTCAAATTGATGTCATATTTATAAAAATAATTGCTATGTTTGATATGTTTGTTTCTGGGGCCGTAAACTGATTGAATTTCACTGAAGCATTTGTATTATTGTACTGTATATGTAACATTGTTGTGCCGTAAAAAAAATAAAAAGAGAAAACCCACGTTAGTAACATATTCTGCATGCCAATTTATGGTCTCCGCTTCGATTCGAATCGGAAGCTTCTCTATTCCTTTGATGAACTCCCTAGGAATCTGAATTTTTGCGGATTTCACCGAAATTTCCTGAAAATTTGCAAAATTCAAACACTATTTGTCAACCAACCCCGTCAATCTCCTTAATTGTGCAGTTTTCTGTTTTCCAAGTAATTTTTCTTGTCATCCTCATTGAGTCTAGGTTAACTCTAAGGCAGCTTTGTGTTAGATTCCGGAAGTCTTGAAAATCGGTCTGAAGGAATATAAAGTAGAACGGATTTTAATTTATTAATTTAAAAATTTACCTTTTCAATGATTTCGAGTCTGATGTGAAGTGGAAGGGCGGAGAAGGAGACGGGCATCGTTGTTTGGCGGAAAAACACTAAATGAATTAATTAAGTGCCCTAAAAAGCTATTTAGCTTTGGCGTTTTTCACCTCGGTCTTCTGCGGCAACAGCGGCTGCGTAACTTTTAAATCAATAGTGACAAAGGCGGCAAAAAGTCACTGTTTGCGTTAAAAATTCGGATAAAGGCGGTGGCAGGCGGCCTATACGAGCGGCCGAAGGCCGCGTACCTTTGCGGGTCCAGGCCGCGCACCTGAGCGGCCGAAGGTCACGATCACCGTTTGAGGCGGCCGAAGGCCACCGAGCACAGAAGGCGAACCGCCTTGATTTACGGAATTTAACATGAAGAAGGAAAATGTTTAAAAATGTAACAAAAAAAAATTAATTTTTGACGGTTTTTCGTGACCAACATTTGTAAATTCAACTTTCAACAAAAATTTAATGTATAAACTCTGCGAGGCATTGGCTTTTAGCAAAATTATAAACTAATAGAAATTGGCTGAAGCATTCTATTGATTTTGACTTAAAAAAAAACAAAAAGACGTTTTTTTCACTTTCCGTTTTCTATCACCCGTTTTTTTTAAACATAAAAATCGTTTGAAAAAATTTAGAAAAAAAATTGTTTTCCTTAACAGGTCAAAGTTTCAACTTAGTTGTATGTAATTGTACCCGTTGGTTATGAAAACGAAAAAAAATCACTTTTAACATAAGTTTTGTCTTTAACAAACATTTTTCTAAGCTCGAAATTAAAATTTCAGATCCCCGAAAAATCGTCCTATTCGTGTACGATCGCGGCGGGACCCATTGTACCTTTTCCTTGTCTCAGTTTTGGAAATGCCCTATAATTAATTGGTTCTGCTGATAGCAAACTCGGCCATGGGAAACTTTTTAGTTAAAAGAACGAAAAAGAGGCCCCATGGGCCAAAATGAGCGGCCGAAGTCCGTACGCCGCTTTCTAAGTGGCAAAAGGCCGCCTACCTAAGCGCTCGAACGCCGCGTCCCGCAGGCCGCGTAAGCGGCCGCAGGCCGCGTAGCTGCAGAGACCAGAAGGCGAACCATGAAGAAGGAAATAATACTAAAATGTTACAAAAAACAAAATTTTTGTTATTAGTTTTCTGGGGGTCAAAATTTGTAAATTCAATAGTTAATGATGTAAGGTCAGTGAAATTTGGCTGTTGACAAAATTATAAACTAACAGGATTTTTTGAAATATACTAGGGGGTTTCAGAAAGTCGTTTTTTCGCTTTCTAAAACTCGTTTAAAAATATCAAAGTGGTTGGTAAATAAAAAAAAACAAGAAAGTTTATTTGCCTAAACTGGTCAAAGTTTTAAACAATTTTTTTTGTGTTTTCATTAGTTAAACGGTGGATGAGCCCTTCTCTTTTTGCGGATAATAAATTGGATGCAAGCGAGTTTTAACTAAACTTTGTCAGTAGCATACTTTTTTTTTTATAAATGTCTAATGTCATGAAATTACTCACGGTGGAGCTAGAAGTACTACGAAACCTGTTTTTTCTTGCAGAACGGAGAGTGAAATTTAAGAATATGAAATTTAAACTTTCTCATTGTTTCAGAACATAATGGAATAATTTTTATTTTTACAGAAAACAATTAAGTTTGGTGGCTCGGTCTAATGATTTGTGTAAAGTGCAAACAAGAATATGTGTGAAAAGACTAACGTAGAAAAAGTATACTCCTCGCCCAACGAGCATGTAATTGCCGCTCCCTTGGTGACCTAGAAAAATGCCTGCGTCTCCTCGTTCCACCCACTCATTAACCTGCTTAGATGCGCAGGTTGCTTTGACAAGCCCACTTTTGTAGCCATGCTCGTTGGGCGAGGAGTATAAACGATTTGTTTGAAATGTAGAAAGGACCTTCAATAAAAAGTGATGAGTGAAATGAGCTAAATGAGATTTTTCTATTTTTCCTAATATTTCCAGATCTTAACAAAACAGCGAAAAGAACTTGAGTTTTTATCATGGAAAACGAATCTCCGCCTTTTTTCTCATCCAAATCGCCTATGAGATCCTATATTTTTTGTTGTTTTCATTACGATACATATTTAATTTACGGGTTTTTGTTGAAGTTGTTAAAACAAAACAGATTGAAAAAAAAACAAATTGTCAAAAATTTCACAAATAGATCACTAACTTTAAAATTGGCAAGATTGACCACAATTCAATTTTTATCCAATTGTTTTTTAAGTTCTTTTAAAAAGGCGGAGATTCGTTTTCCATGATAAAAACTCAAGTTCTTTTCGCTGTTTTGTTAAGATCTGGAAATATAAGGAAAAATAAAGAAATCTCATTTTGCTCATTTCACTCATCACTTTATTGAAGGTCCTTTCTACATTTCAAACAAATCGTTTACTTTTTCTACGTTAGTCTTTTCACACATATTGTATCTCTTTTCTATTTTTTATTTAAAAAGAAAAATGAAAATGACCGTTTTGAAAATGAAAAATGAAAATGCCGGCTTTACTATCGGCCAAAGGCCATCATCGATAACGGCCGCAGGCCGCCTATATTATCGGCCGAAGGTCGTCATCGATAGCGGCCGCAGGCCGCCTTTACTATTGGCCGAAGGCCATCATCGATAGCGGCCGCAGGCCGCCTTTTTATCGGCCGAAGGCCGTCATCTATAGCGGCCGCAGGCCGCCTTTTTATCGGCCGAAGGCCGTCATCTATAGCGGCCGCAGGCCGCCTTTACTATTGGTCGAAGGTCAACATCGATAGCGGCCGCAGGCCGCATTTACTATTGGCCGAAGGCCAACATCGGTAGCGGCCGCAGGCCGCCTATATTATCGGCCGAAGGCCGTCATCGATAGCGGCCGCAGGCCGCCTTGAGTATTGGCCGAAGGCCAACATCGATAGCGGCCGCAGGCCGCCTATATTATCGGCCGAAGGCCGTCATCGATAGCGGCCGCAGGCCGCCTTGACTATTGGCCGAAGGTCAACATCGATAGCGGCCGCAGGCCGCCTATATTATCGGCCGAAGGCCGTCATCGATAGCGGCCGCAGGCCGCCTTGACTATTGGCCGAAGGCCAACATCGATAGCGGCCGCAGGCCGCCTTTTTATCGGCCGAAGGCCGTCATCTATAGCGGCCGCAGGCCGCCTTTTTATCGGCCGAAGGCCGTCATCTATAGCGGCCGCAGGCCGCCTTTACTATTGGTCGAAGGTCAACATCGATAGCGGCCGCAGGCCGCATTTACTATTGGCCGAAGGCCAACATCGGTAGCGGCCGCAGGCCGCCTATATTATCGGCCGAAGGCCGTCATCGATAGCGGCCGCAGGCCGCCTTGAGTATTGGCCGAAGGCCAACATCGATAGCGGCCGCAGGCCGCCTATATTATCGGCCGATGGCCGTCATCGATAGCGGCCGCAGGCCGCCTTGACTATTGGCCGAAGGTCAACATCGATAGCGGCCGCAGGCCGCCTATATTATCGGCCGAAGGCCGTCATCGATAGCGGCCGCAGGCCGCCTTGACTATTGGCCGAAGGCCAACATCGATAGCGGCCGCAGGCCGTCTATATTATCGGCCGAAGGACGTCATCGATAGCGGCCGCAGGCCGCCATTACTATTGTCGAAGGTCAACATCGATAGCGGCCGCAGGCCGCTTTGACTATTGGCCGAAGGTCAACATCGATAGCGGCCGCAGGCCGCCTTTACTATTGGCCGAAGGCCTCATCGATAGCGGCCGCAGGCCGCCTTGACTATTGGCCGAAGGCCAACATCGATAGCGGCCGCAGGCCGCCTATTTTATCGTTCAAAGGTCTATTTTTTTAGCCGCCATTGACTTTTTTATCGGCCCTGTAGAGAGGAATGAAGGGAGAGAGATAACGCGCAAGTTTGGATGTTCGATGTCAGTTTGTGGTTTGCCTTATTATTTTGAAGAAAAAAGCTCTAAAACTGATTCGATCCATTTGAACTAGTAAAGCAAAAAAAAAATGACTGCATCAGGATCCGAACCCGGAATCACCAGCGTACTAGACGGCTCTGTACACCGCTGAGCCACAAGGGTGACACTGATGGTCGCATACGGCGCCCTTTTTGACAGAAGCTGCACTGCTTTCTTTGCAAACAAAAATGACGTCATTTCATCAAAACGGAAATCCGCCATTCTTGTCTGAATACTTATTCTAGATCAACTTTGCGTGTTCTTTTCAATGGACAGTTCTGTTTTAAAATGTTTCCGACCGTGGTGCCTGAAAGTCCGTTTTTGATCCTATTTTTAGGGTACTGTAAGAAAACCTATAAATGAAACTGGCTCAAAGTCCACGCCCAGCGAACTGCAACGGGTTCCGACCTGTACCCAAAAGTTCGCAAGTTCTGCGACAGTATTATATATACGGGAGACATCGACACTTTTTGATGCTCGCAGCAGAATAGACCATTTGGTACATACTAATTTTCTATTCCTTAAAACAGTTTCCGGATCAGTTTTTGATGCTGAACACGATGCTTTTCTCAGAATCGAAAAATTTTGATTTTGAAGGAAACTGGGGCATTTAGTTTTAACTGACCCCGCAGTAATTGGACGAGGAACCAAAACACCGCGCAGCGCTTCGCGCTGCGCGCAAATTATAACACATGATATTATATAACGGAATGTGAAGGAAAAAGGCAAAAGGTTCGACCAGTTAAGGAATCGAACCCATGACCTTTCACGCAACAGTCCGATGCTCTAACCAATACACCACATGGCGGTTATATGATGTTCGCTCCAAATGGCTCACAAGATCGGTACCGTTGCGCAACAGTGAAGTCAACAAAATCCCAACAGTTTAAAGTAATGGTTGTGTTTGGACAAAAGACAAAAAAAGGGTAGTAGGCAATAAAAAAATTATGCTACAATTGAAAAGAATGCAAAAAACACGCGTGTTTATAAGACGTCTGCGTGTTTCTGTAGGTGGATGGATAAAAACGTGAAATGTTATTGGATATCCGAAACCTACGCAAAATTTTATCCATAAGTATGGTTTTGGTGCAATTTTAACAACGGCAAAGGGGAAAAAACCGTCGACGAAAATTTGGTGACGGCGGCGGCGGCGGCGGACATAACCGGCGCCCATTTTTCAAAAGCGCGGTAGACTGAAAAAAGGGTTCAAATTGGTCGAAATCAACTTTTAAAAAAAGTAATCTATTCGTCTTGAGCAGTCCAACAAGAATATAATTATGAAAATTGAAAAAAATGAAAATGTAAAGCACTAAGCACAAAAAACCTTTAAAAAAAGTTTGCAAACGGGAAATTTGAAAACAAATCTACCCAGCGCTTCGCGCTGGGTATAATTTTTAGAATAATTTCAATGTTTCACAAAGATAATTTAAGATTTCTAACTACGAACCTACATTTTAGAAACATCCTTGAGGCCCGATCTTTATTCGTTAATGCACCCGATAATACTTGAAAAAATAGCCTCCAGATTTTTCAATGAATGTGAAAATAACACAAAAACTTTCCAATAAATTCATTTTCTACTGCGAGCATTTATTTTTTCCTACTCCTCGTTCAGTGGCTACAAATCTACCATACATCGCTTTTTTAAATAAACTTTTTTTCCTGTGAAACAGATAATGATTGAACAGTGCGAAGCCTAATGCCTTGGTGTTCTTTGATTTAGTCAATTCATACATTTTGCGCACTTTGGCTAAAAAAAACATAGAGCGATTTTGAAAAATTTGACAATTGAGACAAAATTTGTTCGAACAAATCCAGACGATAGATAAGATCTCCAAAAGCGATCCTATCGATTGTATGGAACGCCCAAGCGCGGTTCTCGCAGGCTAAAAAAAGCAAAAATTCACTTTGCTTTTTACCGCAATTGGTTTTTTATTTACTTACAGTTAGTCCAATTTTTAACAAAAACCATGCCGGTGCCCTTCAACACCCTGCCGTTTCATATCAGACTCGGAATAACTGAAAAAGTTAGTTTTTTTAATTAAAAAATTTATTTAAAAATTCATTCAGACCGATTTTCAAGATTTTCGGAATCTAGAACAAACGTGCCGTCAAGTTAACCAAAATTCTCTGCAACTCAGAAGAAAAATTACCTGGGAAGAAAAAACCTTTACGATAAGAGATTTCGATGGAGTAACTTGAAAAACCGTCTATATAAATTTGAAATTATTTTAGGAGCCAGGCGTGAAAGCAGCCGAAATGGGTCATATCGCTGCTGGATTCATCAAAGGCCTGGAGAAGCTTCCAGTCCGAATTCAAGCAGAGACATTTAACTTGCACGCTGTTTTTGAACCAAATGTGAGTTTTCATATTTTCACCCTTTAGAACTTGAGCTGGACCACTTGTGTTTTCGCAAACTACCGTGGTTTAAAACATTACGAGATTCGTATTTTCTTATTTTCAAATATTATGTTTCAGGGAAGCTATCACAAAGATTTAACAGACGAACAATGTTCTTTATTCGCTAGGTTTTTTCAAAACACCAAGTCTACGGCCTATTGTCTTTTTATTAACTCCAATCACACACGGTGCTCTCCGGAGAACTTCGCTTCTCTGTTAACTGTAAGTGACTGTGTGCGTGTGCGTGTGCGTGTGCGTGTGCGTGTTCCAAGAACAACAAAAGTTTTCAGGCGTGTAAAGCTAAAAAAGTGCGTACCCGTGCCATTCCAGTGAACTGCTTGATAACCGAAGCTTTTAGAAACGTGAGCTAGTAACAACATTTTTGCTAAAAGTATTGTTCAGCTAGAATCCATTAGTGTAAAGTCTGCATTACGAGACGAAGATTTGATAAAGCTGAGGGCCGACGACATACGCATTGAAGAAGCTTCCATCACTGCCGATGGGCTAAACAAGTTTTTCAAGGTGGGGTAACTTTTCAAGTTTGGTATATTTACTTTAAGACATAACGTGTATAAGTCAAAAATATCTTTCGGTCATTAAAAATTGAAAAACATTAAATGAGTGCAAATTTTATTTAGAAGTGGCTGTCCGGTTCTCGTGAAATAACAGGCATTCACATTTTCTCGCGTGAGGGATTTTGGATTTACGACGTTTTTGCCGACATCGAGCATGACATGGAGGAGTTTCGCCGTCAGGCTGCATACCGAAACTATAGAATTTACCGAGGAGACCAGATATTGAAATTAGAAGTTTGTATGCTCTTTCGTCCTCAGGGACGTTTTTCTGTTATAAGGGAGGATCCTGTAGACGAAGAGGAATCCGACTCTTCCGATGACTCTGACTTCGGTTATTGGTAGTAATTATTGGTTGTTTGAACCTACTTCCCTTAGCCAATTCGCAATTTGTATCTTTTAACGTGTGCTGTATTAAATGGCATATCTAAGCATATAAACACGACATCCCCACATTTTTTGTATTTGTATGTTGTGTGTTGATTAGTTGTATGGGAATGTTTTCACTTTTTGTATCGGCCGGCATAAACTTGCGATTTTATTCTTCACCATTTCACTGTTTCACCCCTGAATTATTCCTTTTTTTTTCCTCCAAACAATAGGTTGGTTCGGTGGTTTGCAATTTTCCAGAAATTTACGCACCATATGATTTAAAAAAAAACTCAATTCAAAACTTCTAATTTAGTATTCATTCTCACTTTATAGATTTTAGTTGTTCTTCTGTTTCACACAAGAGGTTAAAAAAACTACACTGACGAACGTCGATTTCTCCTCGGTAGCAGTAGATTGAACATATTCATTTTGTGTGAAAAAAGTTTAATCGAAGTCAGAAGAAAGAAAGTTGAAATACAAATTGTATTTTCCCAAATAAAATTTTCGTTCTCAATGTTTCATCAAGTTCGCTTGATGAATCCTTTAAACTGACAAATGATTTCTCGTAATTGATTTCTTCTAGCATTAACAAAATTTCCCTTCTTTTTCCTCGCGATGTCGAGAAAATTTGTGCATTTTCTTGCCAGAGAAAAAAAATTAAAAAAAAAAATGATTTAATCATTTCATTTTGTGAGTTGTTTTCAATTTTCTATGGTTGTAAATTAGGCGATTCATATTTAGAATCTATTTTCAGCTTGTAAAAATACACTATTTTTGTTTTTACTTTCAAGTCTTACATGAAACGTTTTTGATGTAAGTACGCAATACGGCGTGAGATGGAAAATGTGCTCCGATAAATAGTGTTGACGGCACTAAGTAGTAATTTTGAAATCGCACAAGATGGAAACCTAATAAAAAAAACACTTTGTCTAAATGTTTTACACATTTTTGAAATTTTCTATTCTTTGTGGAATCTTCAATGAGCTATTTCCTTTTGCTTTTTTGATAAATGTAAAAAAGTTAAAATTTGAATTATCTTAGATTTATTTGGAGCATTTCAGTCGGAATTCTGAATGGAAACGAACAACGATGATGGGGTTTAAAGGTTTCAAACGGCCGAAGCCCATTTATGAATTTTATTTTCGAACTTGAAAAGCCACAAAGCGGAATTTTATCTAGGCATTAACGTTTTTGATTCTCACAAACACACCTGATACCGTTAAAAAATAAGTTAAAAGTGAAAAAATCGCCGTGCATTTTTTTTTACCTTTCAAGAGAAGAGATTTTTTTTACCTTTCAAAATTAAGCGTAAGAATACAATTTTTGAGAGGATTTGTATAATAGCACGTGAAATGATCCAAGAATTACACAATTTCTTATGGTGAAAGTTGTAATAACTTGATGAAACAGTTAACCAAATTGGAAACGAAATCCCGGCTAAAAACGAAACAGCTTGACGAAGAAAATTCCTGTTTATAGAAGAATACGTTTAAAAAAGAAGTTTCTTTGTGGTTCTAATTGACTTCAAAACTCCTTATTTTAGCTCAAACAGCGCACTCCAATTTTGGAATTTTTCTGCCCTAAGCATGTTACACGCAATTTACATATTCACATAATGTCGAATTTTTTTTTTTTAAACTCATAGCATTTTTTTATTTTAGGACCATGTTTCATATATATATATATATATATATATATATATATATATATATATATATATATATATATATATATATATATATATATATATATATATATATATATATATATATATATATATATATATATATAATATAAATGCGGAGTGCGCAGACAGTTAGAAAATCTCGTTGCAGGACCAAAGGTACCTAGTCCTTTAAAATTTGTGAAATTCCTTGCCCATTCGTTGGAAATGGACTATAAAAGGATTTGATCTTTTTTACCTGTGATTTGACCTATGACCTACTCTGAAGATGCGTAAGTCATAGGTTAAATCCTTATGTTATCAAAGCGAATCGAAAGCACGCCAGAAAAACGGAAGAATTCGATTTTTTCGTATTGTTTTTATTGAAAACGCAAGTATTTTTTAAAGCGACCCCCCATTAAACAGATTTGAATTCCAAAAGCGAAGATATCGATTGACCTGAAAGCCCATCGGCCTGCCGCGTCCCCTCGATTCCGCTTTCTTTCCCACGATTCCGCTTTTTCCCGTCCCCTCGATTCCGTTTTTTTCTCATTTTCCTCGAAAAACGATGCCCGTGCCCTTCATCGCTCTGCCTTTTCACATCAGACTCGAAATTATGGAAAAGGTTAGTTTTTAAATTAAATAATCCATTTGGAAAATCATTTAGATCGACTTTCAAGATGTTCGGAACCTGGAACAAACATGCCATCAACTCAACGTTGATTTATCAAAACTCAAGAGGAAAATCACCTGGGAAGAAGAAAACTTCACGATTAGAGATTGCGATGGGGTTCGTTTTAATTTACAAGTAATTTTTTTAATAACATTCAGGAGCTAGCGGTGAAAGCATCCGAAATGGGATATGATACTGAGAGGTTCATCAAAAGACTCGAAAAACTTCCAGTTCGAATCCAAGCGCAAACCGTATATTTATCTGCAGCCTCGGAACCGGATGTGAGTTTTATTCTTTTTTTTGGTTTCCTAAAACTCTAGTTACTATTTCGGCTATTTTTCTTCATTTAATTTAGAGTTAATTTCATTTTTTGGACATTTTATGTGTTCTTGAAAGATTTGAAAAAAAATAATGTGAAAGTCAAATGTGTTCCAAGCACAATTCAAATCAGAGACACTTAAATTTAGAGAGACATTTGGAGTGATTTCACGGACGACCATTGTTCTTCCATCGCGAGATTTCTTGAAATCACTCGATCTGCTGTAAATTGTCTTTTCATCTGTTCACGCCACACAACGTGCTCTCCTGAAAACTTCGCCACTCTGTTAAATGTAAGTGTGTGAATGTGTGAGTATGTGAGTGTGAGAATGTGTGAGTTGTTACGTTCCCTGAAGCGCACCCTCATCTTTCGCCGCCAGGGCACGCCCCCGGCAGTCGCGGCTGAAACACCCGCTAGAGAAGGCCGCGTCACCGCCTCTCTCGCCCCCGGGTCTCCGGGCCCGGGCCGCGCCTCACCTGCCAACACCTGCCTGGTTTTCGGTCTCTTCTTATTCTTTTCCTTTTCTCTTCTGTATTGATGTATTTAGCCTTCCTCCTCTATATAAAGTAGCATAGAAGACATGTCTCAGATAAGGACCAGCGTTTCCTAGGGGTTGGGGTGGGCCCCCTTAAACACGCCGCAGGGTCATAAGATAAAACCGACCTGACGTTGTTACGGAGTGTGTGAATGTGTGAGTGTGGGAGTGTGTGAATGTGTGAGTGTGGGAGTGTGTGAGTGTGTGAATGTGTGAATGTGTGAGTGTGTGAGTGTGTGAATGTGTGAGTGTGTGAGTATGTGAGTGTGAGAATGTGTGAGTGTGTGAGTATGTAAGTGTGTGAGTGTGTGAGTGCGTGAGTGTGTGAGTGTGAGTGTGTGAGTGTGTGAGTGTGTGAATGTGTGAATGTGTGAATGTGTGAATGTGTGAATGTGTGAGTGTGTGAGTGTGTGAGTGTGTAAGTGTGTGAGTGTGTGAGCGTGTGAGTGTGTGAGCGTGTGAGTGTGTGAGTGTGTGAGTATGTGAGTATTTGAGTGTGTGAGTGTGTGAGTGTGTGAGTGTGTGAGTGTGTGAGTATGTGAGTGTGTGAGTGTGTGAGTGTTTGAGTGTGTGAGTGTTTGAGTGTGATTGTACGAAAGAAAATCAAATATTTTTAGGCATGCAGAGCTAAAAACATGCAAGCCAGTAAGATTCCTGTAAATTGCTTGCGAACAGAGGCCGCTCGGAATGTGAGTTTTGAACATAACCTTTTCTAACCAAAAATTTCAGCTAGAAAGCATGGATATTGACTGTAAAATAGAAGACGAGGACTTTTTGAAGTTGAAGGCGGGAAACATTCGCATAGAAAACTCTGCCATCACAGCTGTTGGACTTAATGCGTTTTTCAAGGTTGGGTTATTTTTCAAATTTTCATAATTTCTTGTAGTTTATGTTAGGCTCTTTTTAATAATGAACAATTTAGGAGTGGCTATCCGGATCGCGTGAAATCACCAAAATGTTTATTGGTATGCCCGAGGGAATTTCGATAGAAGATGTTTTTACCGACATCGACCATAATGTGGAGAAGATTTTCCGCAAATCCGAATCCCGATTCTACAAAATTGGCCGAGGGGATCAGATTCTATTAGTGGAAGTTTGTATGTCGCATCAACCCCAGAATAGAATCACAGTTATGAGGGAGGATCTCATGAACAAAGGAATCCGTTTCTTCTGATTTTTTTGATAACTCTGTTTACGATTTTTTGTAGAAGTGTGAATTTATCTCATTCCCCTAAATAAAATTAAAATCTTTGCATTTAACATGGTTAGCAAAAGGTGGCTCATTTGTGTTCATAAAATCAATGTTTTGACCTTTCACTCCGTGTAGTTTGCATTTTAAGGAGATTTTTTGTGTTTGTTTGTGTAATATTTACGCTTACTCACCCGAAAAAAGGTAAGTTGCGTTCTTACGTAAGTTACGTATTTACTTACCCAAATAAAGGATAAAATTCCTGTTTTTTTTTAACGCTTTTCGCTCTTTCAACAAAACTGGGAAAAAATTTAAATTTTTCTGGGAAATGATAGGATGTTGTAAAAATTGTCTTGGGTATTTAAAAAAATAGCAATTTTGGCCAGCTACAATTATTGTATGCCTAGAAATGAGTAGAAATACATAGTGCAAATAGGATTGGAAAAATCAATGTTTTAACTCGGTTTCAAAAAAAGATTTTAAAAAAAAACAAGAGAAATTTTATATAATTTTAAAAGTTTTTCACTGTTTCGCCTAAACTTGGGAAAATTTTATTTTTGCTTGGAATTGATAGGTTGTTGTTAGTTTGCTCTGGATATTAAAAAAAAAGCAAATTTGAGCCAGATTTCCCATAAAACTTTGAAATTGGTTCATGTCATACATTTTCTAAACCTATTATTTTTTATAAGGAAAAAAGCACAGTTTTGGGAGAAATTGTGTTTTTTTTGTGTTTTTCTTTCGTCTTTTCGTAGTTATCAAAATCTTGAGATGCAAGTCAATTTCCTTTAAAAAAAACCAATGTTTGGTGTCCAAATTTCAAATCCTGATTTTAAAGTATACGAAGGTTCTTAAATATATTCACTTAAAAAGTAGTTACTGTAATGTCAGAAAAACTTTACTCATTTGAAGCACGCAATTTTATTTAACGTTATTGTACTAAAAGAAATGTCTTGAAATTTGCAAATGATTGTCAATATTTGTTTTGGTAGTATTTCAGACGCCTAAAAAAATTTTGTGTTTCTGTTTCACAAAAACGTGGAAACATTTTTATTTCTTGGAAAATAATGTGCTTTTGGGAAATTCGAAAAGGAGCAGTTTTAGGCCAGCTCCGTAGAAGATATGCTTAGAAAAGTGTGGAAATTTTGGTTCTGCCGAGAAAACAACATTACGTGGAGTGATTTTTGTAAAAAGGACTGGATTTAACACCGTTTTTACATTTAGTTTAAACATGATTTCATACAATAGATTTACAAAAACTGTGGGCATTTTTATTATTTATGAAGCATACTTGTAAACAAAATGTCTTTAATTAATTTCTTAATGAAATTATAAAATTGTTTTATGTTGTTTTAGTTGCGAAACCTATATTTTATAAAAATTACAAAAACCTATCTCATTTTATGTCTTAATAAAAAGGTTCTTAGAAATAGTTTGAGATTTCGTTATTTAACAGCGCTACATCGAGGTTTGCCCTTTTCAAAAAGCGGTTGAATATTTTTTTCGGATAATTTTTATATAGTTGTTTAGAGGGAGTATAAGAAATTCTATTTCGACCTTTTTCAGCTGTTTCACATCTACGAATAGTTAAGTCCGTCGCAAGCGCACGATTCGGTATTGGCCCTTATAGAAAAAAAAACTAGAAAGAACAAAATACAATTTCCAATTTTCGTGATAACGGTTGTAAAATTTATGTTGAGTTTTCTCAAACGGAAAATTGCGATATTGGCCATTTTTTTGTTTGACCCCTTTTTGATGTTTCACCCAACTAGTGAATAACTTCAAATCTGAAGATAAGCATTGTGATCACGTTATCACACATAAAATTGAAAATGTTGTTTTTTCTGAAACGGTGGTGCATTTAAACTATTTTAAATTCTGTTACATGTAAGCTGGTTTTTTGTATTCATTTTTAAAACGATTTTTCAAATATGAAAAAGGATTTGTAAAAAAAATCTTTGTTTTTCTCTGCAAAACTGCAAGTGCACTAAAATACCACTCCGAAGGGCCAACATCAAAACTTCATGAAACAGTTAGCGAACTTTGAAACAAAAAAGGGTCTTTTCGTTACCAAGTATATTTACAATTTTAACGAAACATCATTAAAGGGCTCGTCAGGGGACTTTTCAGAATCGTATCCTAATGAGGACTTGGCAAACATTTCGCGCATGGCCGTAGTCTGAAACGGTAATCGAAAAAATCATTACACACATTCCATTTCCAATGAAAAAAGGCCCCTGACGGTCCCTTAACAAAAACTACACCGGAGGGCCTAATACTGCATAAAAACTGATAAAACAGTTTTTTATGCAGTATTAGGCCCAACTCCGTTTTGAACATATTCTCTGTTTTTCACCATCAACAACTAAAACACGTCTTCATAATAACACGGTTGAATAACGAAATGCTAGCTCTACAGAATAACACGCAATGTCATGTATTAAAAAATTTGCATTTGGAAGCGTTTTGATCCCGCAAACGATGGCATAGGTGCGAAAAAACATAGTTAATTATTTGAAATGATGTCGCTGTTTTATCAATTAGTTGATTTTTTCCTTGTATGCAAGCATAACAGGCATAGAATTGAAAATGTAGAGTCACACTAACTTAGTTTAGTATTTGTTTAAAAATTATTGCTTTTTATTGCAGTTTTTTAGGATACTTTCTCAGGATACGATTCACTAACTATCTGAATTTTGAATTCTCAAAAAAGGTAAAATTGCAATAAGAACATTTTTTAAAAATGAAATATTTTCACTGTTTCACCAATTGACCGACATTTTTTGTTGTTGTATTTTTCTGTAGCGTCGCTCTTACTTTTTCGTGACATTCAGTAAACAGCTATAACTTAGCTCAGTCAGGGTTGGTCAAATGACCAGGCTGGCCCAGGCCGGCCTGGGCCTGGGCAGGGTTAGAAAACAGCCCTGCCTGGGCCGGCCCTCGGCCTGGAAATGAAAGCCTGGGCCTGGTTTCTTTTTGACAGCCTGGGCCTGGTTTTCAGAGACAAAATCTATATTTTAATTATCTTCTTGTGCAACTGGTATGGAGAACAAATAATATGCTAATAACCTCATACCACGGTGTTTGTTACATGCTTATACTCCTCGCCAAACCAGGCAACAAAGGCACCACTCTAGATTAGTAGACGGGCAGTACGCTCTGTATGTCCGGCATTCACAGGGCATGCTAAAGTCTCGAATTTCATTCTGAAAGGCTGAGAGAGTGCTGGAAACAAGGAATTTTGCATAGTTAATTCGCATAAGCTCCGACCGTATCCTATCGAAAATGAAGTGAAAAGCCCCTTACTGCCCTTTAAAGGGGAAGGAGGTGGTAAAATTGGTTTGTCAAATCTTTGTAATAACAACTTCATTGAATAGATACCGTCGCCATGATTCTGAAACATATTCCTTTTATATGTTTTGCACTGTAACCGGTGATGCTTTTCTGAATCAGAAGAATGACATCTACTTATTTTTAACAAGTCTAAAAAAAATTGTTTTACGCAGTCCTTCCCTTAAAGAGCCTCGTAGCTGATACCGGATGAACTCAAGTTTAGTAATAACATTAGGAAACAATACCGCCTGAAACATGTGAAAGACCTGGATTATATTAAAATTTTTCATTACATTTGGTCTGTTTTACTGTGTATTTCCGTATATACAAAAAAACACAGTAAAACAGACCAAATGTAAAAAAAAAATCTCAATCTTTTGGTGAATTGGGCATTTAAGAAGAATTAATTGGTTTGTACTTAGCAAGCATGGGTACTTTTTGTAAACACGGTTGCATGGGTGCATGGGTACATGGGTAAACACGGTACTGGAAACTTCTACACATTAATTTAGACAAAAATATAGTTTTTTATCCATTGGTTTATTTCATTCTCAAATAAAAGTCTTTAGATTTTACGGACACGGTGGTTCACTTTTGTGTTTCTTAAAAAAACATTTTTGGCACCAACTTCAAAACTCAGATTAAAAAATAGGAACTAGGTGTTTTTTTCTTACAATAAAGTTCTATCTCAAACGTAATAAAAAGTTTCTCACATTGCCACTTGAATTTTTAACCAAAAAACCTACGTTACTTTTTTGCAGCATACTGAATAAAAGATTATGTTTCAACAATATCCGATTAGACGTTTGCTGTGTTGCGGAAAGTAATTGTTTAATTTGAATTTTTAAGGGGCAAAGAAAAGTTGCAGCGCCGGCCTGTTTCTATTTTGTGTATTGATCGGGTTCACAAAAAATCGAAAATGGCAAAAGAGAATAAACAACATTTTTCACTGTTTCACTAAAATGTCGAAACAATTCTGTTTCATTTGAAATTGTTCTGTGGACAACACTAGGGAAACAAACAAACAAGATCTGGCTCCTCGAGATTGTTTTTTTTCTGTTTTCAAGGGCGTAGGCACGTTTTGACCTACCGCAAACGATCTGGGAGACTTTGTTCTCATCAATATTTTTTGGCCGAATAGCAAGAATGCAGAAATTGTTACCGTTTTGTTTTGGTTTTATGGCTACGGTGGTACACCTGACCGTTGATCTAGAAATTTTTATTCGAAAACTTGCTATTAGAACATTTTTCATCTGACAGCTGATTAGAATTACAGTTCAACATTGACATTAGGAAATACACAGCTTGCAACATATGAGGAAACTTGAAAAATTCATTAAATTTTGTCTCTTTAATGGCAATTTCTCTGTGCCTCTCTTCTGTTCATCTCTCTCAAAAACACACGTTTTCTCCTTGTTTCTCATTACTCTCTCTCTCTCTATCTCTCTCTATCTCTGTATCTCTCTCTCTCTCTCTCTCTCTGATATCTCTCCAAACTGTGACCTACACTTTATCTGTGCGTTCGTTGTGCGAAGCCATTAATATCACGGCAAACGTTGCACTTTGCTGGGTTTTTCGGTGCAAACGACGGTTTTCAGTTTACTGTAAAGCGGTGATCTTACGAAATTCGGTCGAGCGTAAGTCCTTTTAAACCCAATGACCTTTGATCAAAACCAGATGGTGTCTGTCGCAACATGAGCGCTGTCTTGACGATCATTTGGACCGGGATTTTCCTTATTTTCTTCAAAAAGGTCCTCCAATTTGTGTTGGAGCAGGTTTACATATGGAGAAAAGGAGCAACTTTTCCTTGTCGACCGACGTCATGGCTGCTTGGGAATGCCCACCAGCTCCTAAAAGAGAATAAAAGTAAGTGATTCACAAGCACACGCTCACATGTTCACGCATATGCACATTTTCACGCACACGCACACGCACACGCACACGCACACGCACACGCACACGCACACGCACACGCACACGCACACGCACACGCACACGCACACGCACACGCACACGCACACGCACACGCACACGCAATTTTTTTCAGGAACTGGGCAGTTTTTTGTGAATTTGTCAAACCAATTCATCCCTGAGGGACATAATGTTGCGGCTTTCTGGCTGTTTCACAAGCTAAAAGTTTTGCCACTGAATGGAAAAGCTGTAAAGGATATTTTGGACAGCACAGATGAAATTACAAAAGGCAATGAATATGATATTTTGTTGCCTTGGCTGGGACATGGACTCATAACTACGTCAGTTCTTATTTTTATTTTTGAAACATTTTTTCATTCGGAATTAGCTGAAACAAATCAAATCTTCTCTGCAACTTTGTGTTGCACTTTGGCTTGTTAACCTGTCGTGCATAAAACACACAATCAAGGAAAAAATGCTCAGAAAAGCAGCCAAAACGACTTTTTAGTTATCCTCTATTTCGTTCGTTAATCCTTCAAAACGAGCTAAAACTCTTGAACCAACTAGTATTAACTACACAATCCAAAAATATAATCGATTTGATTTGTAACTGTTGATACATTTTCGATTTAAAATACCCTTCGCGGAACAACTGGTGTGCAGTAATTGTTTTTAGGCTTTCGGGCATTGAAATCCAATTGATCCGCCAGCTAAATTTTTTTTAGCGTTGAGCAGCAATAAGAGAAAAGAAATTTATTACAAAAAACTTCAAGTCATCGAGTTCACGATTAGATCAGGAATATTATTTTTGAATTTGTCTTCCAATGTTTCATTTGGGCAGCAAAACTATGAAAGAAAACTTTAATTGATTCGGTAGAGTGAATTCGAAATTATTATAAAAGTTGTAAAAAATATTAGTTCGGTAATTTAAATTTTTTATTACCTAATGTTGATTTGCCTAGAAGTTTCAGCGAATTTTGAAGGCAGCGCAGTAAGGTCACTCAGAATTAGACAGGTGGTTGCCAAGTAGAACCATGATAAAGCTTTTTGTTATTTTTGAAGCTCCAAAAATCGGAGTCAAACAACGACCCGTTCGATAACAAAATTGTTCATCACAAAATGAGCACTGTTTTCAGGAGCGGCGAAATATGGCGTGTTCATCAAAATTTAACAACTCCGATATTTTTTTTTCAAAATTCTCGATCGAATGAAAAATAAATAAAAGGCTTATGAAACCCTGGCAACTGCTCATAACTTCTGTCAAAAATCTTTTGAAATACACACAAAATTATATTCTACACCGCATTAATTTCATTCCATTCTAGTTTAATTTGACTCTTTCCGATGTTTCATTTTGGAATGATAGCTGTGGGAAAAAAAACTCAACTCTAGTAGTTACCTGGCCTACGTTTTTAATAAAACAAAAGACTTATGAAGGAAATCAAGGATTTCTTTAAATTTATCTAATATGAGAGCAGTTTTAAGTTTTGAGAGCATTAGGTGTTTGTTTTGCCAGATGTTTCAGAACATTTTGAAGTCTCCTTTGTGAAAAAAACCACAGTAGGTCCAGAATCAAAAAAAGAGAAATAACTGATTTGAATTTTAGTTGGATTTTGAGTTAGACTGAGTATATGAAGCTACAAAAACATCAGTAGTAAGTACAACACGAAAACATTGGCACAAGAAAATTGTATTTACGGTAAAAATTATGTTTCAGAAACGGCGATAAATGGCGCTCCAGGCGGAAAATGCTCACTCCGATGTTTCATTTCAAAATGCTCGGAGGATATTTGGATACTTTCAACCGTGAAGCAAAGGTAATTTATTTTGATTTATTTCTAATTACTCTAATTACATAATTTCCAACGCCTTATTTAGCTTTTAACTGAAATTCTCGACGAATTCGCTGGCAGTAGAAAAGTTGTCGATCTTTTTCCGTATTTGAGGAGATGCGCCTTGGATATTCTTTGTGGTATGTTATTTTAAATTTAAAAAATTGTCTGCTTTTAGAAACTGCAATGGGTATTCAGTTAAACTCACAAAAAGAAGAAAATGAATATGGAAGGGCGGTCGATCGAATGCTTCATATTGTCACTAAGCATATGATGACGCCAAAGCTGTGGTAATTACATCAAGCGAAAGAGAGAGAGAGAGAGAGAGAGAGAGAGAGAGAGAGAGGGAGAGAGAGGGAGAGAGAGATGCACAGAGAGATAGAGAGAGTGAGAGAGAACGAAACACAACGACAAAAAGACAAGAATAGATACAGAGACGGAGAGAAACGGAAACAAAGAAAGAGAATGGGGGAGAGAGATACATAGAGATATACAGAGAAAGAGAGAGAGGGAGAGAGAGAGAGAGAGAGAGAGAGAGAGAGAGAGAGAGAGATGATATTTATGTTTTAGGATTGGCCCAGTTTGGAGGATGTCTCCATATTATACAGAATACAACGATTTATTGAAAATTTTGAACAACTTCACAACAAAGGAAAGTTTTTTTGTCGAAACTGGCAAAAAGTCGATTAGAGGTGGACGAATCGCCATTTTCAAAATCTTCCATATATTGTAAAATTGCAAAACATTCGTTCAAACTTGGGTCAAACTTTATAAAAGTTGTATAAAAATGGTTTTCACAGCTGTTTGAAAATTGAAAATTGTTTTTAAATTTAGGAACAACAAAATTTTGTCAAAAATTTAATCAAAAATTGATTGACACAAAAATTTAAGGATTTTTTTCCACATAAAATCTCTTTTTCATTTCACTGCTGCTTTATCCTTAAAATAATCGTTAAGAGAATTCTTGCAAAGGCAAATGAAAAAAACTTTTAAAAAAAATTCGGGTGCCCTGTGATTTTTAAAACATCAAAATATTTGCAATTACATGCAAAACCACCGCTCTTTTTCCAATTTTCGAAATTGCATACTTGTTTGTTTTGTTTGTTTGTTTGTTTGTTTGTTTGTTTGTTTTTTATTTTTGAAAAAAAAATTAACAACATTCAAAACTGTGTTTATATTTTCACAGTTTTAGCAAATTGTATATAACAGGTATAAGTATTACGGTGAGAAAGATGTGATTTCACCTTTTCACAACGGAATATTACCACCTTCCCAATCAAAAATTTATTGTTAACATTTTGAAACATTCGTTTCTCTTTCAATAAAAAAGAAAAAAAAACTAGCGATTGGAACAAAATAGAACAATATTTCCACTGTGTCACTTAAAATTGTCATTTTTAGGTTGTTCATGATCGCAAAACTCAAATAGAACAAGGTGACGAGCTGAAGTCGACGACATTTCTTGATCTGTTGTTGGGCATGAGAGAGGGTAATAATCTTTCTGATGAGGATATTCGAGAGGAGGTGGATGGATTCTTGTTTGCAGGTAAATGACCAAATCTAAGCAGATAGAAAAATATACAAAGAGGCAGAGGCAGAGGCAGAGGCAGAGGCAGAGGCAGAGGCAGAGGCAGAGGCAGAGGCATGTTCAAAAAACAAAAAAATAAACATTTTTCAGGTCACGACACCTCAACCATCGGTCTTTCCTGGATTCTGTGGTGCTTGGCCTGTCATCCTGAAATTCAAGAAAAACTTTACCAAGAAATTGTCTCAGTTTTTGGTAACTCTACTCAATTATCGATCGATTTTGATTTGTATTTCCAGAAGATTCTCACCGGGAAGTTGTCCGAGAAGACTTTTCAAAACTACCCTACCTGGACATGATTATCAAGGAGTCTTTGCGTCTAAACCCTACCGTACCCTTCATCGCTCGTGAACTTCAAAATGATCTCAAAATCGGTACGTAATAGAGCGTAAAGAAACAAACATTTTCCGTCAAACGTAAAATTGCGTACTAGAACGAGAGAGTGTTTTCAAAGCAAAGACGCAGAGAAGTGACGTTTGAATGAAAATGTTATTAACAAAATTACTTTACAACAGAATCGTTTTTGCAATTTTAATGTTTTCAGATGGCCACATCGCTCCAAAAGGTGCTCAAATGTTAATTTCGTCTCTAGTGATTCATAGAAATCCAAAAGTGAGTTACAACTTTAAAAATTTAATTTAAAAATTAAATTTCAGACATACCCCGAGCCTTTGAAATTCGATCCGGATCGTTTTCTGCCTGAAAATCTCGAAAAGCGGCATGCTTATGATTTTATTCCATTTTCAGCGGGACCTAGGAATTGTATTGGTAAGCTAATTTTAATATTTGTGTCTACAACGAACAAATCGAAATTAGGGCACACTGAGACCTTCATGAATTTCATAAAACATTAAAATTATTTTTAAAAATCACAGTTTTGTTTTTTGAAAAGATAGTTTTTTCTTTTTAGTGCAACAAAAAAAGCATTCCTTCCATGTTTTGTTTGGTTCATAGAAAGTTTTCAACTTGAAAACTTGGATTCGTGGATCTAATTTTCAGTTTCATTGCAAATCCTTGTTTTATTAACAATGTAAATCGTTGGTTGAACAATTTTCAAAAGAAAAAAAGTTACAAATTAGAACTTTAAGCCATCCGTTTTTTGTTGTTGAAAAGTTTGATTGTAAAGTTCTTGTTTTTTTGGTGATAAAATTTCACATCATTCATTTTTTTTGCATAGAGAACAAAGCCCCTTTAAAAATTACATTGTTTCGATGTTTTATTTTTTCCACATAAAAAGTGATTTTGAGAAAAATTCAGTTTGTTGAGGTAAAACAAATCTTAATTTTGAAGGATAAGGTGCCAGTTTACACCGATTCCGAGTACTATAATAATTTTTTTTAAACAGATTTTATTATTTTTTCTCAAATATCCTTTTACAATTTTTTTTAAAATTGTTTTTTATTAGATATTTTTTTGGGGTAAAAGTTTGTGTTTGTTCTCTGATTTTTTTATAACAATTCACACGCTTTTTACTAACTTCTATAGGAAATAAAAGAGACACATCAACAGTAACAAAATTTTAATAAAATTGATTAAATAATTATTTAAATGGAACTTCTGAAGGTGGCTCTTGAAAAATATAAGATTTTTGTGATACATCGGAATTTTTTATATCGATTTTTGAATTGTAGGCAAAAAAGATATTTGTTTTCATGTTTGCTGGAAATAACAAAAAGAAATTGAATTTCACTTGGAAATTTCACTTACTCACATTTATAAACCAATATTAAAGTTGAAAAAATATCGACAATTTAACCGTCATTGAGCAAAGGTTATGATATTTTTGTGTAATAGTTTAAGAAAGTTTGCTCAAAAGCCTTCATCATTTACAAAAAAAGTAAAATTTGAAAAACTGCAAATTGAAAAAAATTTCTTTAATCTTTCCGGAATATTCGTTACATATTGAAATGTGGTGAAACATTTGTTGAAAAAAGTTTAAAAAATAAAACGAGGTTTTAAAAAGTACCAAATTTTATTTTATTTTCTATCATAAAACCTTTGTTACAAAAAACTAATACAAATGCAACTTCAGGCCAGAAATTTGGAATCTACGAGCAGAAGATCATTCTTTGTTGGTTTCTCAGAAAATACAAAGTAACAGCTACAATGGGATTTTTGGAGAATGGTCGGTTTCCTCAGGTATGTTTATCTTTTAAAACTTAAATGTTATTTTTTCAGATTGTTCTGAAACCTCAGCACGGAGTGCCTCTTATAATTGAGAGAAGAATCTAGAACCTATTTTCCACTTTCTCTATGATGATTGTTTTTAAAAATCTTCTTTTTCCATATAAAAATTTAAAACCTATTTTTGTAAACTTTGCTGCACAATAAGACTGTATACAATAAAAAATATTCATGTAAAAAGGTGATTTTGCTGATTTTTGGCACATTCATTCTGCTGTTTCGCATAATTTGGATCATAAATGGATCATTGAGATGCCAATAAATAAATAAATTTTTGTTTGAGTTTTTCGCTGTTGTTGGTCTAATTTGGATTTTATTCGTGTTTTTTACGTTTAAAAAAATTCAAAAAAGAAAGCATAGTCTATGAATTTTGTGCTACGAAAGTTGTATTTTTTGCCAAAACCTGTAGGCGAGTTATTTTCTATCAAACGCCGACCCACGTACACAAAGTGATTTAACATTCATAAAACAAAAAAAAGATTTATGCATATTGCATTTTTAGTTTGAGCTTTATAACTTTTATAATAAAAACACGGAAAAATATGAAAATTCTCTCAATTGCTTTGTTTGTTTGTTTGCATTGTAAAAGAATTTTTTTAATTTTGTAAAAATTTTGTTTGAATGCTATTCGTTTAAAAATGAATCATTGAACGTTTTTCTTATGGAAAACTTTTTCTGTGTTTTCTCGTATACAAATACACAACGTTGTTCAATAAGTAAAACTTAAAGGAAATCATTTTGTTTCAAACAAAAAGAAAAAAATGTAAATTTTGCGGTTTCTTAAATATACACAGAACTTTTTTTTCAGTAAGTTTTACTTATATCACAATATTTTTTTTTGTTCCAGAAAAGTGTGGTAATCAAATAAAATTTCAACAATAGGAGTGTTTGAAAATGTATGTTTTATTGAAACGAAAAAGGTAGAAAAAATATACATTTGAATGTTTTACATTATTTTCGTAATTGGTGAATACGGTAATGGAAGTTCAACGTCCTTTTCAGCTTCCATCATCTTAAATTGTGTTTAATATCGATTCTTCAGCCAAGTGTAGTTAAAAAAAAACAGAAAAAGTAACACGAAAACATTTTTATTGCGACGCGTTTCGCCGACATGCCGTGTGGTTTGTGAGGATATAACAGGGAGTACATGAAAGAAGTGCGTAGTGAAATGTGGACATGATATTCTTAAAATAAAACAAATCAACAGTTTTTCTACATGCTACTGGGGCTATGCACAGCTGTGGAAACAGTCGTTTGTACAGAAACTACGGTGGCGTACACGTGTCGAACCATATTCTCACTTGGGGTGGATCAGGACTCCGCTGCGACAGCCGTGTCCACACGAACCGAAGTCTCCTGAAAATATTGTTTTTCAAAAGTTTGTTAAAGTAATTTAAAATGTATTGATTTTAGGCAAATAATAAAATTTTTTCACGCATTACACGTGCTAATCTGAAACACTATTTTTTTGTATTCTTATTTTTTTAAACCGAGCGACATGTTTCGTATCTTTGTAAACGCAATTCAAGTTGTGGGTCAATGTTTGCACCAAATTTTAAAAAAAATATTTAGCACCTATATGAAAAAAATTATTTAAGTTAGTTCACTTAACACTAAAATTCTTTAAAAAAAAATCATACAAAGAATTAGACAAAAAAGTTTTGCTTTTTAACCAAATCAATGTCTCAATTAATTTATATATCAGTTTTTGTAACACTTCTGCGATATTGGAACGAGTTCGCATTTAAATTTGGAAAAGAACTTTTTGAAAAGATTTTTAAACGTAATTATATTTATTGTACCATTTCGGTGCTTCTGCTTTTTTCTGTCAAAAATTTGTATTTGTTTTAAATGTAGCAATTTTTAAAATTTTTTTTTAAAGTTTTAACGCGAATCGCACTGGTGTTAAAAGAACTGATACAAAAGAATATTTGAAACATGAATTTCGTTAAAAAGCAACACTTTTTTGTCAAATTCTTTGTATGATTGAAAAAATGTTAAACGATTTATGAAATTCTTGAAAATTCAAGACCTTTAAAAAAGAAAGACGCTTGTCAAATTTTTTTTGTACGATTGAAAGCATTTTAGCGTTAACTCAACTACGAACATTAATAAATATTTTTAACAAGTGCTAAAAAGTGTTTTTGGAAAATTATTAAAAATTCAATATTAAGTGACAATTAAATTTAAAAGACTAAATGTTTTCTTAACACGTACCTGAAGTGGATTTCCTTCGCCTTCTTCTTCAACTAATTCCTCTTCCTCAAGCAGGTAGTTGTTGCCACCCGTTTGCTGCCAGTTGCGCCAGCCGACTGCTTCTGAAAATGTGAAATTATACTAATTAAATTGGGGGAAAATACTTTTCACGCATGTATTAAAGAAGAAAACTATTTAATTTCCGTAACAACATTTTTAATCTTTAGTGTAGAAAAAGGTATAATTCATTTTTTTTAAACTCCGAAAAATAATTGCAAGGGCCGCTGGACCCGTATGCATAGACGTTTATCCCCGGGGATAAATTTATCCCCACCTCGGGAGGTTGGTCTAAATTTATCCCCTGTAATAAACTCAAGGAAAAGTAACAAAAATTCAAAGAAAAACTTAAAGAAACGGGAACATTGTTTTTTTTATATAAATTTTTTTTCCGAGTAATACTTTGTTCTACATTTCATAATTTATTTCGGTTATTAAAAAACGCCTATGATTTTTTTTGAAATTTTATTTTAAAAAGTAACATTTCTTTTTCTGTAACAGGATTAATGGCGATTAATCAAGTAGTGACGGATGCTAGACATTTTGGGTTTGGGTTTGCAAACAAACGTTTGTCAGGCTCACTGGGTTCTCATTTAAGATTGCAATGGATAACATTTGTACATTAAAACAAAGTTTAGACATTATAGGGGTCAATTCATTTTCTTGAACACGTGAAGATTATATTTTCACGCCGAAAATTATATGGCTCGAAAAAAATTGGTGAAAAATATTTTAGTAAAATATTTGACAATTAACTTGCTATGAACATCGAATAACCATTAGTTTACACTCACTGCGTTTTTTTTCATACAGTTACAAGCGTTAGTTTTTTCTTCATACGTTGGAGATCGGGGGAATACGTGACCCTCCGGGGATAAATGTCTATGCATGCCAAAAATTTATCCCCGGGGATAAAATTTATCCCAGGGGATACGCGTTCCGGGGGGTACGTGTTACCGGGGATAAATTTACCCCGGGGATAAATCTATGCATACGGGTCCAGGGCCTGCAAGTCCAAAAGCCGCTTTGTTATAGAACTCCAAAAAAAAAGTTGCCTTAAATTCAAGGAAAAATAAAGAAAACGTGCTAAATTACTGTTCAAATTGAACTGTATTAAAAATTTAATAAAATGCTTTCTTTTGTGGGAATGTAGCCTTACTAGGTACTGCCGCAAAACGAAAACCACTATTGTTGAGGATATTCTAAAACATACAATTGCATTTCGCCAAATTTAATGAAATGTTTTGTTATCGATTTTGATCTAATTTATAGCTAAATAATTTTTTAAAAATTGAATACTTACCACTTTCAAGAAGTTCAATCGAATTCAAGAACTGATTCCCATTGAAACCGCCGATTGCGTAAATCACGTTACCGGCTGTCACAACGGCGTGAGTGTTGGCCCTGAAAATGACATTTTGGAGTTTTTCCAATTTTCAAATTAGATGAATAAAAAATACAAACCTAGGAATTGTGAGAGAAGGTCCCACACGCCAAGTGGCCAAGGGGGAATCCAAAACTTCCACGGAAGACAGGGATTGAGAACCGTCGTGGCCTCCAATTACGTACAAAGCGTCTGAAAAAATTATTATTATTTATGAAACAAAACAAAAACGCAACAAAACGTTATTAGGGTTTTTCTAAAGAAACATTCTAAACTTTTATCAGATATTTTTTAGTAAAGTCGTTATTTTTTAATTAATATTTTTTACGTGAACTCACTGTTTTGCTTTGGCTCTAGAACGAATCTAAATTGTTCGCAAACGTTAATTGTAGCGGATGTTTTGGTTACAAGTTGCTAAACTTATTACTGTATAATACAACTTTTTTTAATCACATAGTTTGGAAATTTACTAGAAAAACCCTTCCGTCCCTATGGCAAACTTTTCTGTTAAATTGAAATTCGTTTTTTACTGTTTTCAACTTACTTTAAAAGCCTTGCAAAAGTTAAAACTTCAAAAAATTGTAAAAAAAAGGTTCTGTGATTATGTGGGTTTAATTTTTTTTTAGCATTTTTTCATTCGAGAATCTCCCGAAATTGTATATAAAAAAATAAGTAGTACTAAAGAAGCATTCCATTTTTGGGTAGTTATATGTTTCGCAGATGTAACATTAAATTGAAAATTTAATGCGATTGCGATCTCTTGATTGTGCTCGCAGCCGAATAATTTCGTGAATTTCGTTTTTCTTTTAAGAAGCTGAAAGTGTAAAACGATGTTAGTGAGTGACGCATAAGAAAATAAAAAAAACATTAGAAAAAAATAGAAAAAGTTATTCAATTTCAGAAAAGTGATCATTTTTTAGAAAGATTTTATTATGCAAATTCTCGCCAGCCAAATGTTTTTAAACTTTCATATGAAATGATCGTAACGAACTTATCGATTCTCAGTCGCAAGTTTTTCGCATCTAATTTTACAAAGAAAATTGTAGATAATTTAGTTTTACTAAACACACATTCTTAAAAAATTGAAAGTAAAACAGTTTTTTGTGTGCAAAAATGTCCTTTTCTGTTTTGCAATGCGTTCAACAATCTTGGGTTGGTGTGATTTCATTTGGCAGATAAAAAACAAATTCTACCACAAAGGGCAGGTAAGTATAGTCGTCGCCAAAGCTACTTCGCCCAATTTCGCTCTTAGCTCTATGCAAATGACACCAAACGCGAATTTGCGTAGAAAAATCCTGTGTTTTAGGATACGTACGCAATACTGCGTGAGGGTTACATTTGCGAATCGGCAAAGAAGTAAAATTGGCGAAGACTATATATCTTTCGCAAAATTGTAATACGGTTAAAAACAGGCAGCATTCGTGCGATACGCAGGCGAAAATAGCATGCAAAACGCGAAGACGCAGGGAAAAGCGGTTTTTCTCGCCGATTTTCTTTTGGCGACTGCTATATATAAATTGTTCGTTATGCCATTGGCCCCAAACAAAAACAACGTAATTCAAGAAGATCCATAACTAGCAGAAAAAATGACAAAATGTGGTTAAAGCTCGTGATAAACAAGTTCTGCTATCTGTGAATAAAAATACCTCTGACAACAGCCACAGCGCATCCCCTCCTCGGCTGCCTCAACTTGGCCAGCTGGCGCCAGTTTCCTGTCTTGGGATCGTAAGCTTCCACAGTGTCCATACAAGCCCATCTGAAAATGAAATTGTTAAAAATTAAAATCACAAAATTGTGTATTCTTGAAACAAACCTATCGCATCCTCCACAAGCGACGACAAGTCCCCTCCAGGCGATGACTCCAGCTTGGTAACGCGGGTGTTCCATGGGGGGAATTAGCTCCCAGATCTGAATAATTGTTTTTTTACTGCTAATAATTTACATTTTTGGTAGGAATTATCACAGTTCCATTATTACGAAGTTGTAAAAAGAATTTTGTGCAGGTTTTGTTAAAAACGGCTTTTTAATTGCACCAACAAATTCAGAAATTATCAAAAATTGTCAGTGACATGTTTTATATCACTTTCATACCTTTATCCATTATTCTCGAGTATTGTATGCATCGAAGGACGAAAAAATATGTAAATATAGTGCCCCGCCAAAAATACTTCGTCGTATTTTAAAAACTGAGTGAGTTATCCTCATGCTGATATTGAATTATTCCTTATTAGAACGAAATGGGTCGCTACAAACGGGTGTGGCCAATTTTTGGCCAAAATAGGAAAGACTAGTAGTAAATGCCCTGACTGCCAAATGGGAGTTTTTTTTTTTAAATCGCAGTGAAAACAGCCATACATAGAAAAAAGCCACTAGCCAAATTTTAGAAAGTTAAAAACGCCGGATATTCAATTGTCGCATTAAAAACTACATACATTTCATTACTTCCCTAAAAAAATTGGCAAAAATGTGTCGTAAATGAAACAATCGAGTGAGCTGTAATATAAATTGTTTTCCAAAGTTTGTTGCTTTAACTTAAAAATTAAATTTCTTCATAATGGAGATTTTGTCTACATCTGATTTTGTTTTGTTAAATATTTCAGTATGTTTTTTTGGGTGCGTATAATTTTTTTCTTGGTTGCAGAAAAACTTCCAAGGTTGCAATTAAAAAACATTTTTGAGAATATTTTATTAAACTCTTTCTCTATGTTTTGCCTTAGCTTTGAAAACAAAATGGGTTTCAGTACGCAAAACGGCTTGAGACTGTGTAGCGTTAAGAACATCAGAATTTTTGGCCGTCGCAAAAGCGCAACCTTTTTCTAATTGCAGAAACATGGAAAGTATGCTCTGTCGACAATGATTGGACTACGAATTTCCCATATCAACAGAGCATCACTTGAACATTCATATTTTATTAGTACGATTTCAATTTGGCGACAGCTATAGGTTACTTATTGTCTACTTTTGTATAACTGGTTTTTCACTCAAACATGAAACAATGACTATTTTTTAAAACTACTCTAAACAAAAATGCTGACATTTTCTCTTTTGGTAAAATAGTTTTTTGTAGATTAGGATTTTTGCGACGTTTTTGCACGTATTGTTCACCGAATATACAAGTTTCATTCACTTCACAATTGAAACTTTGGTATAATTTATATGGTCCTTTTTCAGAAACGAAATATGAATTTTTAAAAAATTTCATGAACATTTCGTCATTCCGGCAAAATATTTTGATGTCATTTTTCGTGTGCATAGAACAAGTATGTGTCCAACACAAAGAAAGTTTGACCTCCAACGTGAAACACTAACTTCATTTTACAAAAAGTGAAATTCCAATTTTTTATAAATCAGTAAATTTGGTTTTCAAACATTGGAAAACGAAAAATATACTATTTTACCTGCATTCCCTCCGCATATCTTTCGCAATCGGCCAAAACTGTCTGATCCGAAGATCCTCCAATGCAGTAAATGTAGCCGTCGATTGTGGCACAACCTTTAATGTTTAGTTTTCGTGTAATTGGTTAATTATTTAATTACCGTTGTGACTTCTTCCCTTTCTGAGGGCGGGAATAGTCTCCCATTTGTCGCTTTTGGGATCGTACATTTCACAGGACTTCAAATCGTAGTTTCCGTTGCTTCCGGCTATGGCGTACACCTGAATGTTTTGATAAAGTTTAATTTTTTCTTCATTTCATTTGATTAGTGCTATACGTGTCATCCCTTTTTGAAAGTCCAGGTTCGCTAAAGAATATTTTTTGTTGACGAATTTTCAGTTGAAAATAAAATAATGAATTTATAAACTCCAATTTTAAAAATTAAACTTTTTATTGGGGCAAAGTGCTATCGAAAGTGTAAAAATAGTTTCAAACGGATTCATCGTAAATTGAAAAAAAACTGAATTTCCAAAATGGAGGGTGGCCGGAACAAATTCAGCAATTGGTTCGGCTTATTGATTTCGCGAAACATGAACGGAAAGATAACTTTACGAAAAAATAGTTTCCGTTGCTTCCGGCAATGGCGTACACCTGAATGTTTTATGATTTTTAGACAATTAGGAAATTTTTAGTTCAAATACTGGGTATCGAAATAAATCTTGGTAAATTTATACGCGGCATAAATGTTTCTGTATGTTTTTTTCGTAAAATTTTTATTGAGAAAAAGTTGGGCGCGAAGAATAATTGAAAAAACTAAAACTTCTCTTGTAAAGTTTACAAACCATGTGGTTGATCTTCATTTTATCACTAAAAAACACAGGTTGTTATCATTACAGTTCAGTTTATTGTGAATCGTAATTTTACAAATAACAAATGATAACCATTGTTAACATTTGCAATGTTAATACTCGGCAGCCAGATTGCGAAATGCAAGGAAAGTTTTTCTCATTGAAACAACAAAACATGGAAATGGTGCTGTAAACCAAATTAAAAAAAATTACGGTTTCAAGTTTTTCAAGATTTTTTTTTTCATAAAATTATCTTTCCAGAAACCATTTGTCATCATAAACCACTTTCCATAAAAAATAAACCATTTCTAACCTCTAATTTTAAAAAAGTAATCTTTTAATTTGGGCAAGGTGCTATCGAAAGTGTAAAAACACTGTTTCATTGCAAATTGGAAAAAATACAAAAAACAAAAAATAACACAATTAAAACGACATGTAGACATTTTTGCTTTTTTTTGTGCATGTATGAAATATGTGCTATGTGCCCATTTCTAATCAAAAATTTCACTGAAAGGAGTTTTTCATAGTCGATTTCAACAAATTGAAATATTTTTCTTTTTTCTGCTTCAGAATTCAGAGCTCTCCGTAGAAAAAGTAATTTATTGAAAAATAAATTTATTGAACGCAAATCGTACACCTAAATGTTTCACAATTTTTTTGAGTTTTGGGGGTTTTGCGTCTTGCTAATTCATGTTTCATGTCAGATTTTTGTTAGTAGTAAATTTATGCGTGTTTTTCCAACTACGGATAGAAAATTTACATTTTCAAGGTGAATTTATTTATGTACGTTTCCAAATGGAATCTGTCTTATTCAAATCGAAAACCGCGTTTGGTTCTTATTGGCCATTTAAAAAAATCGTTTCAAAATTCTGATCTAACAAACAATTTTACTTTTACACACACACACACACACATTCCCTTTTACATAAACAAGTCTACACATTTTGTTTCGCTTCTAAGAGTTTGAAAGATTTTTCCATTACGACTTGGACTCAGGTGGTGATTGACTTTGAAAAGATACCATTGACTAATAACATTGACAAAACATGGCTGTGTTTAAAAAAACTGCATATAAAGCAGGAAAACAAAACTTTATTTTTTACAAAGGGAGTTTTAGGCCTGAAAGTTAAAAAAAAATAAGCGAACATTAAATTTGAATAGTGGTTACCCAAAATCGTTTATAAAGCGAATTCACCGTTTCTCTAGAAAACAGAAAACTGTTTTAATCAATTTAAAAAGTCATGAAAATTTTTGAAATGGGGGGGGGTTACATTTTTTCCGGGAGAATAAAAAACATCACCTTTCCATTAGGAACATTGCTTTTTCAAGACTTCCCTAAAGTCGGAGCCCTTCCCTTGGAAACAGACTATATGAGGGGTTTTGGAAAGGCTCAGAGAAACACATTCTGGGTTTTTTTCACTTTAAAAGTTCACAAATGAATCTCCGGAATTGTTAATTAGAAGTAAAGGTTCCCTCAATACAGTTACGAAACATTTAAACAAATTGCAAAATCTTCGGAATTATTTTTTTATTTGTGCATGTTTCAAAACAGATGCACATTGAATACCTTTGGACGTGAGTTGAACAAAATACTGTTCATTGAAAAGTTTTGATCAAAAGGCATGATTTACTATCGCTTTTATTTCAGTTTGTAACTCAAAAATCTATGATAACCTATTAAATCACAACTGTGAGGCTTGAAACACACAATTTTTTTTGTTGCTAGAAATCGGTGAGTAGTTTCCATTTCGTGTTGGCCTCGCTTGGTGAATCATTATCAAAAGTTACAATTTACTAATAACATTGACAAAACATGAGCCTGCTTTAAAAAAAACTATTTAGAAAGCTAAAAAACTAAGATTACTATTTTTGAAAAATAAGTTTAAGAACATTAAAAATCAGCGAACGATATAAAAATTTGCATAGTTACTTACCAAAACCGCATAAAAAGGAATTGAAAAATTTGTTAAGAAAACATATTTCGCTCTAAACTGAAGAAAACATACAATTTTTTAAAACGAGTTGTTTTGTTTACTTCTAGGAGAAAAAAAACCCTACCTTTCCATTAAGAACAGCGCTGTCAAATCTTCCTCTCTCGTCGATCATTGATTTCACGGAGCGCCATTGTCCCCTCACTGGGTCGTACTCTTCGACCGTTTTCAGACACTCTCCACGGTCGTAGCCTCCTGAAAATCCGAATTTTTATTTTTATAATGGATTCAAATGTGAAATTGTTTTGACAAAAATACTACTTAAAATGCAGCATTTTCACGGAAAACTGCGCACTACGGATTAAAGGGCTCGTCAGGGGCCTTTTCCAAATCGCATGCTAATGAGGACTTGGCAAGCATTTTGCGCACGGCCGTTGGCTGGAGCGGTGTTGGGGAAAATGATTACAATTGAAAAGACTCGATTAGCATACCATTCATTTCCAATTCGAAAATGCCCCTTACGTTCCCTTTAAATTGCGTTTAACAAACGGAGACATTGGGAAATGACGTTGCATTTAAAATATGAACAATTGAAGTAGTTTTAACTAAAAAGCGACATTTGTAGTAATTTAAAAATTTTGGAAGCAATTGTTCAACTCGATTGTGGAATTTCGTATCTGCGGGATAAACGGAACACCATAAAACATTCAGACGGTATATAAATCGATAATTTTTTCAAAAATTAATTTTTAAATTTTTTTAAACATACCGCAAACGATAATTTTTCCATTAACGAAGGAAGCTCCAATCGAACAACGAGCTCCGCTCATCGTAGCTAGAGGGGTTCGCTGAGTTCCAGTACTCGAAATGAGACGGTTCAGAAGAGTGGACTTGGGGTTCTCTCCACCGCTGAAAAGAATTTTTTTTAGGATATGTCGTTAACCTTTTTTATCGTTTGCATTTATAACAAATCTTAAGGGAGTTTGCCTTTCGTCACGCGACCTCGTTAAGAATTGAATTTTAAAAAAATAATTATAGTTCAAACTTGTGTTTTATTGCGTTTAGAAATTATAGGGCTTTTCCAGATTTCAGTTGTGCAGTGGAATGAGTGATTTGTAATACATATTTTTTGCGTAATTTTTATCTTCCAGTATTAAGGCGATAAAAAACATTTGCTCTATTTTTCTATACATATAGTCGTCGCAAATATTGGTGCTCGAATGTTTTACACAATTTATTAGTCAAAAGAAATGTGAATCCGGCGATGTCAAATATATAGACAGTGTATATACGTTTTTAGTAGTCGCCAATGCTATTTCGCCCGATTTCACTCTTAGCTCTGTGCAAATGACACTCGACGCGAATTTGCGTACGAAAATCCAGTGTTTTAGGATATGTACGCAATACTGCGTCAGGGTTACTTTTGCGAATAGGCCAAGAAGTTAAATTGGCAAAGACTATACATACTTTGGCTATGTATCCCTAAGTTCTTTTATCGAAAATTTAAGCACTAAAAATGTGTTTCTATAACGTTTTTGTCTATTTCGGCTTAAAAAGTTGTCCCCTCAGATGATTGAACTAGGTGAATTTGAAAAAAAGCAATCAATCCAAGGTGTTTGAATTTAACTCTGATTAAAGCATATATTGATTTCGAAAAAGAAATTTTTGAATTTTTTTGGTCTTTTTATGGGTTAAAAAGAAAAGCATCGGCATAATAATTTCGCTCATTGTTCGTACTTGATGAGTTTAACTTTTGTATTCCGTGTATCAAGTTTTTCTGTATACAATTAATTTTAGTAGCAAACATTTGAAAATAGTTCGAAACGTGAAAAATTTACGAAACTTAATTTTTTTTTAAATTTGTCAGTTTTTAAATGTGACTCGTCAAAATGTGAGCGCTATATTTTTTTCTTACTTTTATAAAATTTCGTTTTAGTGTGCTTTTCACTACCTGCAGTTTTGTGGTTTTTTTTTTTTTATATTTAAGAGTTTCATTTTGAGCACAAGGTAAGAACTTTCGAATTTATATGTTGTGTTCGACAGTACCTCGCTAATACTTGTTATCTTATCACTGTTGGCATTTTTATATTTTAGCTTGTGAATTTTTATTCATTTTGTTAGAAAAAGGTTAGAAAAACAAATATTTTTTATTAAAAAATTACAAACAAAAAATTGTCATTGTTACCTTTATTTACTTACTTACTTATTTACTGATATGAATGTTACAGTTTAATCATATTTTTTGGTTATCGTATCCGACATTGTTTTCATAACTTTTTTTCGGGTAAAAATTCAAATTCAAGTATTTTCAAACATTTGAAGTAAATTTTCAGTACCTGTTTGACCTTGGCTTGACCAATTCTTCATCCTGAGTCAGTTGAATGCTCAAAACAACGAGTCTGCGGTAGAGAACAGTCAGAGCCACAAAGTAGTCGGCTGAAAAATTCAGGTTAGCTCAGTTTTTTCGAACAAAAACTTGCACCAAGCGCCAGAATCTTGAAGAGAAAGGAGCGAAAAGCGTAAAGAAACTACAATTTTTTTTTGTCACAAAAGCGTGCGATTTTCAGAAGGAAACTCCCCTTTTGAAAATGTTAAGTAATTAGCATACGAGCTGTTTGGTGGGTGGAGACGAGACAGGTTTCGATGGTCTCCTGGGGATCGCTCTCTTCGGTTCCAACGGAGTTCAGGGATTCGGTAGAGGAGTACTTGACCTGTAAAAACTAATTTATTATATTTTTAAATGTTTAGAAATATCCGTTTTTTTTCGCAAAACGCAATGTATGCGGTTATTTAGATATTTAAGACGGTAAAAAATGAGTATGCCACTGTTTTAAAATTTCAAAGTGCTTCGATTAGGCTAAAAATTCAGGTAGAACCTTCCTATAGCCTAAAAACATTATGTTGAAGCGCTTGGCTCAAGAAAAATTTTTTGCCAAGAAAAAATAAGCTGCAGATTCAAAATCTACGTCAAATTTGGCGTCGAATAAGGTTTGAAAATCAAAAATTGGAGATGACTATTTTTGTTAAAAATCCATTTCAATATGAAAAATAGCCAAAAATGACCTAAAAATGCGCCAATTTTTAATTATTTTTTTTTAAAATTAACGCTTTTTAATTCGCAAAAACGCACTGAATGCTCTAGGCTTTTTAGATATTTATACAGCGGAAGCTTGATTAATTTCTTAAAAAATAACATTTTTCGGAAAAGAAATTCTGGCTATAAGATGGGCCAAAATTTGAAAACATTTTTCAAAATTTCATACTGACTGTCCTTTTCAATTTTATCGAAATAGTTAGATTTTTGAATGGCGGCTGTACATCAAATGCTGCAACTGAAGCTATGTTTCGATTTTTGGCGAAACATGCTGATGACAGTAATTTTTAAAAAAATCAATTTTGGCACGAAAAATTCTCTGTCTCTAATTTTCGTTGGCAAAAAATTAATCAAAAAAACATAAACACCATTCAGAGTTTGAACAAAAAAAAACAAAGCCAATGTTACAATATTTTGATCATGAAAATTTAATTTTTATTCATAAATTCAATAGGGGTGTTTTACATTATTAGCTCAACTCTAAACAACTAAAAAAAAGTATTGTTCGTCCTTTTTTTGTATTTTTATCGAAATAGTTAGATTTATGTATCACTGCGTCGCCTAAGTACATCAAAAAAAAATACTATTGAGGGTATGTTTTGAATTTTGACGAAACATCCTGATGACAGTAAATTCTTTTAAAATCAATTTTGGAACAAAAAATTCTAACTCTAATTTTTGTTGGCTTTAAAAATTATTTAATAAAACATAAATCCGTCAATAAAATACATACAAATAAATCATAATTTTTTTAGAATCGTTTTACATATGTATTTATTACTTAACATTTTTAAAAAAGTTAAAAAAAAAACTATATATTTTCTTCTGAATTTTTTAGAAACAATGTTACAACTTTACAACTTTAAGTAACAGGATAAAGAAACCAATAAAAAATTCATTTATTTTCACAAAACGATAATTCTTACAGTTGTCTTGTTGAAATTAGTTTTTGTAAATTTTTTCACCTTTTTGAAATTGCATATCATTGTATCATTTGGCCTTAAAAGACGTCAATGGGAAATTCGCTTAAGAAAATTAAGCTTAAACACGAAAAATGGAAAAATCCGAGTTCAAAAATATTAAAGTTTTTTTTACGATAAAAATGATTTCAGGCTAAAAACTGGCTCTCAATGTAAAATCGATTTTTTCCACATCTCTCCATTTTTGCCTCATTTTTCCATTTTTACGGTCATATTCTGATTCACACAAATAGCTCAAGCCCAAGCGAAAGAGGATTCTCGGTTGGTAGACATTCAGTTTCAGAACAATTTGTGCCTCCGAATATTGAAAGTTTATGTTTTAAAAAAAAACATGCAAACCGATATTTTACCAGTGATATTTTTTATTCCTGTGTTTAACGGGACCTATTATTTTACCAAATATATATATAGCTGTCGCCAAACGAGCATCGGCTATTAAAAACCGCTTTTTTGTGCGTGTGCGCATCTTTTAACACTAAGGTCGCAAAATTATTCAATTCATCGTCGCTTCTATTCATATGTAAACAAAAATGTGAAAAATCCAATCATGTGAAAATTGTTTTCCAAAATAGTTTACAACCTTGATTCTGGCTCTGCAGTAATTCTCGGGAATTAGTTGAAAATTTGCAATTTTGTAAAACATTGACACGGTTTTAATTACCGTTTTTTTTCAGATCATCTGAATCAGGTGTATTTCGGTCGTTCTTCTTTTTTCCTCGTCATCCACCAACAATATAACCAAAAGGAAAAATTCTTATATACTGTAAAAATTTTGAATTTGATCGTTCAATAAAACTATTTTCAAACTAAAAGTTTACATTTTTTTTTCCTCGAAAATTTTAACTTTTTAACAAGCTTTTCAGTGACAAAAACCTACATTTGGCATTCTGCTAGCGTTCATCCTCACAGGGACAGCTCCATTGACTCTGTGTTGAACTGGGGGAACAGCGGCGGCGTCACTGAAATCGGGAATTCAAAAAAGTTGAAACGGCAATTTCAAAATCTGAATATGACAACTTACGTAGTCATAGCCCTGGCCACGTCCTTTCCACTCCTTTTGTAGTCTTTAACGATATCACAACTGCCGACTGAAGAACGATCGTCCATTTCAGCGCAGTCAGCCAGGCGTTCGTCTTCTTCCATATAAAGCAGATGGGTCTGGAAAGAAATACATATAAAAATGATTTTTGTTGATTGGGTTTTTCAGAGTTTGGTTGAATATTTTCACTTTAATGGAACAATAGTATACTGCGAAGAAGGAAAGACGCGTTTAAAATCTATAAAACTCAAAACTTTTTATGAAACAAAAAAAATCCAGAACCCAAAAAGATTTTTTAAAACTTGGTCGTTTGGCATTCTCTCGCAATATGGCCGCATTTACTGCCATTGTTTTAAAAGCTTATTCTCCCGGTACGCAATTTCGCGTGGGGCAAAACCATTTTTGTTCCATATTTTTCTACCGGTGGGCATGAGTACTTTTATGAAATCAAAAGATCATGTTTCAAGCCAAATACGTAGAAACGATTGAAAGTGTAAAACACAAAGCCAACCTGTTTCAGATTTTTGGGAAATTTGTAAAACATGCAACTAAATGTCTTTAACATTTTGTACCATATATCGCTAAGCGAGGCGGCTGTAAACCAATGTAATAAAATTTTTTTTTAAAAATTCGTGTTATTCCACAAACAACAGAAAACAACCTTTTCGGTCACACGCGTACTTGTACAAAAAAGAATCTTCCAAGCTATTACGCAAAGTCCCGTTTGATTGAAAATGGCCTTTTACCGACTGAATTTCAGTCAATACTGCTTCAATTTTTTTAGTTTGGGGATCTTCAAGGCTGATAAACAAGATTTGTTTTTCTTTTGCCAAAAAATGAATCATTCAAATGAAGGTATTTTACATTTGTAAAATTGTTAGCAAAATATATTCATACTCAATTATTTTCATTTTTCGGTTTTTGCTTTTAAATTAAATAAAAATCCCTTGAATATAGATTGAGAAATATAGCAAATATAACTTTACAGTATTCCAAAACTGAAATAATTTTAAAAGCTATAAATAAAATGTTTAGTAGTTCTTGTGATTTTAATTATGAAACCACCATACGCACTCAAAAACATTTTTTTAATGTTATCAGATGCAACTCAATATCGTGGAAAAGAAAAAAAATAATATACCAAACTGTATCAAAACATGGATGTGACTTCATTTGTCAAGCGCTTTCAAAAAAAAAATTCGTTTTGTTTTGTCAAATTTAAAGGTGATGCAAGGTCTATTTTCACTTTTTGTTGATTTTATTCCGTATAAGCAATAATTGTTGTCAAAATTTGAAACTGGCGAAAAGGTGGGCTGACAAGTAACAACGGCAGTGAAATAGATGAAACTCAAAACTTTGGTGAAACATTGATTCAAATCAGTCGACGATTCCAAAAACTATTTTATTAAAAAAAAATTCATTCGGTGTTTGCAGGTGGTATTTAGAAAGTTACGGTCGGTATTTTAAAAGCGAACACTCTCGGTACGCAATTCGTTCTCGGTACGCAATTTTTTCTGCTGTACAGGCGTGTATGTAGATAATTTATGGGAAAGAACCACAGGCCAACTAAAAAACCGACATAATTTCGTTTTAAACATTCAACTGAATTTCACCAAAATTTTGCACAAATTAAAGAAAAGCTGGAAACTCAATAGGCTAAAATACATTTTTTTTTCAGCATCATGAGTGGGTTTCCACAAACTTCAGTGATCAACATTTTCTGTAACACGACGCATAGCGTACTGATAGCGAAAATGTATTTCTTCTAAATAAAGCAGGTGGGTCTGGAAATAGTTATAAAAAGATATTTTCATTGGGTAAACGTACTTCTCTGTTTACTTGAATTTATTTAGTCTAACAGTAAGGCATCATAGTTTACAGGTCAATTTTTATCCTGGTGTCGAAATTTCAAAATAACGACAAAATTTTAACCTTACAAAAAGATGAGCAGAGGAAGAGCGAACATTGAAATGGATAAAACTCAAAACAATTATGAAACATTGATTTAATCCATGATACAAAAAAAGTTATTTTACATCTTTTAATTTGCACTTTTAGCGTCTCGATTTCGAAAGTAAGGTCTGTATTTTAAAAGTGCACCCTCCCGGTACGCAAGTCGGCGTGAGACCGAAAACATCTTTTTTATCTTTTCTTTTGTTCTGATGTACATGCGTGTCTGTAGATTTTATGCTAAAGATGTAAGAAAATTAACAAGTCGGATGGCCCGTCTTCGTTTTTCGGAAAATCGCACAACATGCAACTGCAGTTCTATAATTTTTGTACCAAAAAATGGTAAGCGACCCAAGTGTAAATCTGATATGCTTAAAAAACATTTTTTTAAGGTTTACATTTTTCAATGTGTTTAAAAACAAACTTTAGTTTTTAACATTTTCCACCACCCGGCAAATTACGTACTGGTGGCATGGCAAGATTATTTTAAAATTGGATACTCAATGAAATTTATTAATCAAAAATTTTTCAAACACTTACTTTCAGTTAAAAGATCTTTCATCTATCTATTTGCAGTTGGATGGCTTGACATTTCAGGCAAGAATTTTCGATTTTGGCAAAATATCAAATCATTCAAATGAAGAATTTTTTAATTTGAAATTTTTTTCTTTTGCAAAATATTTTTATACTCTAAGCATTTTCATTTTTTTAATTTTCTTTCCTATTTAAAATTTTAAACAATACCCTTGAATTCACCAAAAATAAGTAATTTATGTTAAGGTTTTTTTTGAATGTGTTTTTTTTGCGTTAATTTAAAAATAAACAGGGGGCTAATTTAGAAAAAAAAACGAAAAAAATAGGAATAATTATTCACTTACCTTGCAAATAAGCACATCGAGGGAATGATCGACCCTGTCGTGAGGCATATGATCGAAGTATTCCAAGGCTCGGTTGGCGAGAGTCTCGCCTTTGTCGTCCGTTTTCAAGTCTTCGGCAGAACCGATGATGCGCACCTGAAAACGGAAATTTTTAGAAAATTTTAACCCATAAAAAGATAAATAATTGGTATTACTTTTTTCGGCCAATTATATTCTCTCGACATATTAACGTAGTGGTTCAGCACAGGGGTAAACATCAGGCCGGCCCAGGCCGGCCTGGGCCTGGAAATGAAGGCCAGGCCGCGGCCTGGCCTGAGCCGGAGCAGGCCAGGCCGTCCCAGGCCGCGGCCTAGGCCTGGCCTGGGCCTGGGTTATAATAAGACACAACCAAAAGAGGAATGTTCACAAGTCTGACAGCGTTAGTGTGGCCTATGAGAATATGTTTCTCACTTAGCCATCTTGCACAGACAAACCACTTTACGTTAAACACGTTGGTTTCAAATAACTGAAATTGCCCTAAAAGTGGATTTTAACCTGATTTGGTTGTTGTCAGTCATCCATAGGATCGGTTGGAAGGCATCTACATTGTTCGCAGGGAAGGAAAAAGCAGAGTGAGGTGGTGAAAGGCGCTCTTTCATGCAATGCTAATCAGATAAATTACAAATTTAACTATGCTTATTCCCAACAACAACTCTTAATGTTAATTAGCATGTAATCGGGAGGATCACTTCCCATTCCCAGGCCGTGATCGCGGCCTGGTCACCGATCGCGGCCGGCCTGGGCCTGGAAATGACGGCCTGGGCCGGCCCAGGCCAGGCCAGGCCCAGGGCTGCCTGGGAAAGCCTGGCCTGGTGTCCACCCATGGTTCAGCATTCGGCAAAACAAAGTGACTAAAACCTTAAAATGGTTTTCAAAACTGCGATTTTCGTAAAAATAAAACAAATGGACCGATTTTGCGAATTTAACAATGGAATTTATAAATGTGTAGTTTCAAGACGAATTGTTTTTTATGCTTGTCTTTTATACAGGCGGGCTTTGAAATAAAAATTTTGAAACGATAAAAAAATGTTTTTTTCGCTGAAAGCGTTTTTTTAAAAATTATTTTTCATAAGTAAAGGTTCAACTTTTTTCCAAATTGATCAAAATCCATTTTTTTAATTTCATAGCTACCGAGTTCAAAATTGTACCTTTTGAGGTATAACGCAATGAAAAAACTGAAAAAAAATGAAATTGACATCAATGAACATCATTGTTGTGAAAAAAAAGATTTTGGCAAAAATAAATTTGAAAACTCGCGTTTTAGACGCTATAAAACCAAAAAGTATTTGTGAATTAATCCGAACAATTTAGGGATTGAACAATTTTTTTAAACTATCAATCTTTTTTTATCAAAAATTTGAAAAACAATGGTATTGTTATTAAAAAATTTTTAATTTTAAGTTTTGCTGCTTGATGTACCACAAAATTTTAAAATTTGGAAAAACGGAAATGTTGGAACATTGACAAGATTTTAAACAATGCAATTGGCAAAACCGTTTGTGAAGTTGTTAAAAACACCCTTTTTTTCTAATTTTATTTTTATATCCAACCGTAAAAACCAACCTTGACACAAGGCAACTGAGTAAATTCCACAGATTCGTTCACAATACTTTCGAAGGAATCCATGATGAAACGATCGACTTTTCCCATCAAGTGAATGTCGTTATTGAAGTTGGCCTGTTTTCGGATGCCTGAAAGTACAACCTACATTTCGTTGTTAGATAAAAGTTCAGTTCACTTGCAGATTAAAGTCACCGCTACTTTTGAAAACAATTTTTCATTGTCAAGCCAAATTTGTGCTTTGAATTAAATTTTTTTCCCTAAATCAACGTTCGAACTAGTGGTTTTATTAAATGTTGATAATTTTATTACAAAAATGAAACTTTCGATTCACGTATTCTGAGTTTTTTTGAAGAGACTTTAATTTAGTTTGTTTTTCATTTACAACGTATTACCGACGAAAAAATGGTGACAATGTTTAAAGAGAATGCTTTCTTTATTATTTCCCCAATATTGTTTAATGGTAAACCAAAATCAGTTAACTTTTTTTAGTTACCCGCAATTGACTTTTAAAAAAAGCGTTCACAAATACAATAGGAACCACCATTTGTTGAAACTATTCAATTTTCCCTAAAGATTGAAACATTTATTTAAAGTTTGTGAAATATTAAAAGTAGGGCAAACCTTTTATTACCCTTGATATCTTTTTCCTAAAATGATTGTCGTTTCTGTTGAATTTTTTATTGTCATGTTTTTTTTTTATATAAGACCCGTTTTCTCTATTTTTTCCGGTTTTTCCAAACTTTCTCAACTTTGTGTGCAAATATAAAACATAATTTTATAAAAATTTATATGAATACCAATGTAAAATGAGAATCGTCAAGTAGAAAATCCATTCTTAATTTTAGGTTTTTTTTGTGAAAATTGATAAAAATGAAAAGTCCAAGGATGAACTATTAGCAGCTTTCAAAAATCACATTTTTATCGATTTTTTGAAACTTATCGATGCTTTTTGCTCTTTTTTTCAAACGTGCTTCAATTTTTTCACATTAAGAGGGATGAAGAGCTAATAACGACGAGAAAAGTAACAAATTTGCCGAAATAATGAAACCTACCAATGCAGTTCTTGACACTCAGATTATCGGCAAGGAATGTTCCACAGGCACGGACGACGGGCTCCATTTGCAGAGCGAAGGCAGTTTTGTACAATTCAGCGACTTTCTTGGAGCTGATTTCCAGACTGGAAATGCGTTTTTTGTTTTTTAGAATTCCATTTTTAATTAATTTTAAATGAATAAATAGTAAAAAGGAACTTACTAAGCAGTGTAGGCAAAATTTACAAGGGCGTCGAAGCAATCGTAATCGGTGGAACTGAATTCAAAGTAGGCCATGGCTTGTTTCTTCGTGTTGGCGAGCTGAAAAAGTAATTTTTTATTAAAAAAGGTTTGATTGAAATCACATAAATGTTTTAACCCGTAACCTTTACATTTAATAAGTTTGCTTCTCAATTCTGCAATCCCAAGGTTACCAACGGCAAACCTTTCGGCGAAAGACATTTTCCACCGCACGCCTTTTCCGAAAAAAAAAAAAGATTTTGGTACGCAAAACAGTGTCAAACGAAAAATGCGGTTCAACGAAAAACTTCGTAAGTAAACAAAATTGACTTTATGACACGTAGGAAGAGTTTTCCTTTTAAATTCAATTTAAAAAAATTTATTTAAAGGCAAATAAGCGAAAACATGTTTTGCTTATTTTTTCGACAAAACAAATTGAGGTTTCATGAAAAATGCAAAACAACTGCTTATTAATATCGGTTACATGACCAGTGAAGTAATTGTACAACAACCCGCAAAATTTTTCAATGTGATTGAAACGCTTGGTTGATTTTAAAATTGGTTCACTAAAAACTTCAGCCAACTATAGTCTTCGCCAATTTTACTTCTTGGCCGATTCGCAAATGTAACTCTGACGCAATATTGCGTACGTATTATAAAACACAGGTTTTTCGTACGCATATTTGCGCCTGGTGTCATTTGCCCAGAGCTACAGTGCGGGAAAAAAGTATAGTTCCACTTTTCTTGCTGTTTTAAAAGTCATTCAAGAGCTTCAGGAGTGTCAGGAGTGACAGTAAAAGCGAAATTGGGCGAATTAGCATTGGCGACGACTTTGTCACTTTCTAACAAAAATTATTTTTAAAAGATGGAAATGTCAAAGCATAAAAGGCTTTAAAATAGTCACCTGTGCAATAGAAGGATGACCGTTGGCAGGGGCGGCAGTGGCTGGAGTGGAAGGAGCTGAAATCGCTTTTTTGTTGCTTTTTGTTCAACTTCTGCTTTCAAAACTACGTCATGGTCTTCAAAAAGTGACATCATAGTCAATAAAGTAACAGAAAAAAAAACTCACTGCTGCTTCCATTACTCTCCTCAGCATCTTCTTTCACGAACATGTCAAAGAGGGCAGGGGATACCGCTCCCAACACGACTTTGTGTGCGAAGATTTCGCGTTCCCTGGAAATGAATGTTTCATGCTTTTGTTTAAATTGAAAAAATACAGTTTTTGTTAATAGGAATCCAAAAAGGTAGTTTTTAAAACATTTTTGGAAGCAATTTACCTGACAAACAGAACGACATCGCAGAGTTCCCTGTTCATACGGAAGGTGTTGAGACGGTCCAGGAGCTCGTTCTGAAATTTGTAAATTTTACAATGTTCGAAAAAAAAAATATTTAAAACAGTCTTGCCAAAAGGAAAGGTCATTTAAACACGTATGTGAGACATTTCTGCGTTTCTAATTTAAAAAAAGTTTTTTGCCTTTGGTAAACAAAAAAAGCGTGAAAACACGTATTTTAGCTACTATTGAAAATGTATTTTGGGTACTGAAGCAAAAGTATCCTTTGGTTTATTTTAAAAGAAATGTTGAGATATAACTTTGAATTTTGTTTTCATGACTATATCGATGTTACAATATACTTTTAGCTATACAAAATTGTGTGAAAGTAAGTCTTACGGACAGTCGGGCGGGAAATTTGTTTTTATGAACTGAAATATAAAGTATTCAAAATTTTTGGCAATTGTTTTGCAATGTAATTCTATTTGACACTTCGATGCTACAACATTTTTCTAATTTTTCTGCCTTGGGTAACGCAGGTTCCAAGAAGTTTTTTTTGATTGGCAAATGTAAACATTGTATTTTAGAAAAATACGACTGTTTAAAAAACATTCTTTGAATTTTTTTCGGGTTTTTTTGAACATTGAAGAAAGGGAAATTTATGTGAACTGTTTCAAAGCAAAATCATTCAGCGCGCGTTGAATCAATTTTGGTGGAGTTTTTTTTGCAGGTTTGACACTTAGGATCTGTCGATTTTTTATGTATAGGCATCCTTCTCTTAACTCAATTGTGTCTAACAAGGAAAATGTGAAACGTTATTGAAACAGTAGACTAAAAAATTCAGGAAATTGATGCTTTTTAACCGACCCAGGCTTCAAAAAAGTCCCAAAGGGTACTAAATTAAGCCCATCATGCTTAAAGATTTGTTTCCCACTTAAATGTTTCGGCATGAAATTATTTTGCGAACGTTACTCGATTTTTGGTGGAACCCTCCCAATAGGACTCAAATTTAATGTTCACTGTTGAGAACGGCGTTAGAGTTATTCTGCCGATAAACGAGATTTTACATTTAAAATGAATCAGAAAGTTATTATTTCGGCCGATACAGGTTCCGCCGATTTGGCTACAAACATGGCCTCAAAATAGTTTATTTAAAAGTATTTTATTGGAGCAACAAAAAAAATATTAGAAAAAAGGCATTGATTTTTTGAAAATTCATTATTATGTCAATAGCATTATGACATTCGCGGTTTTTATTGTAACAGTAAGGTTTAACATACCTAATTAAATTTCAAATAAAGATTAAGTGTGGTTATTTCATTACTGGCAAAACATTATTTCCCAACAGAGAAAGAAAAACCGCGATTTCACTCCGATACCTTTGCAATTATTGTTTGACACTTTACTCTAATACACCGAAAAAGGAATCGTTCAAAAAAGTGGTTTAAAAGTTTTTATTATTCACTCGAATGTTTTCTAAAAATAGGAAAAAAATTTTATTACCCCGCAGTTTAGTCCGCATTTAATAAAACGAACAAAAAAAACACCTTTTAATATTTTTATTTTAGAGAAAAAGTTTGCGACCATAATATTACTATAAACTTATACAGTTTTATATACCAAAAATCCATTCTTTCGTCATTGAAGTTCAATTTGAAGTCAGTCCCTTCAAACCCAGTTTCATGTATGTCCCAAAGTTTTCTCTGTTGTAATGAGCCCAGAGAACCCCCTCTTTCCTTCATGTATCAATCAGCTGTTCCCTGGGTCAAACTCAACAGCTGACTGGCCCGTCCGGCTGGCGTCGAAAGGCCGAAAAGTGGTTTCCCCGAGCTGTCGAAACACTTGCTTGAACTTTGCTTCGGTTAAAAATAGGGCAAGAGTTTCGAAATTTTTGGATTCTTCAGTTTTGTCACGAATTTCAGTTATAAAAGAAAGGGCGAAGAACTGCATACATCTCCGTGACAAAGTAATGCATTCATACAACTTTTTACATTATTAAACACGACGAGATCCAACCGCGTAGTGATCCATTAAACATATGCAAATACTAACCGGCTGGTTAAAACTTTCCAATGAAATGATTTTAAAACGAAAACGCATCCTGATTTCGATCGTTTTTTCTTTGTGATTTTCGGCAAGTTTAGATTTTTATAATGTCTGTTTTAGTGGGTTCTTTAAAAATTTGTATAACTTCGTTTTGGTTAAACCCTACAAAAAAAAAAGTTTAGAAGGAACGCCACATCTTTACTCTTTTTTCGCTTTTTTTCTTCTAAGCGTGTCAGTATTTCTGTGTTGAATTAAGAGTTTTGGGTTTTTTCACGGTAGTATAACACTATTATGGTCACTTTTCATTCGTTACAAATGAAGTTTTGCCTTATAGACCACGTTTCGCGAAATCAGAAAGCATGCACGAGCGTAAACGCAAGGCTAGCGGATCGTAGGTCCAATTCCTAGCCTGAAATCGTAATTACGTTATAGAGATGTTTTAAATTTTTTTAGGTTAGCGGAGCTATTATCCAAAAATTTCGGGTAAAGTGGCTTTATAGGGAAAATTAGGGGAATGTAAGTATGTTTGTTTTACAAGGGGTTAACTTTTTGATAACTTTAAACTTCGAAACGAATCAAATATTAGAGGACAAAAATGTGATAATTCGGTTAACGCCAGCAGGTAAATCCAATAAATTTATAATTGTGGGGAATTTCCAAAACTTATTCATGTTAGAACGTGGAGAAATAACTGTCGATGTCCTTATGCAACTTTGAACTACACGAATTAAGAAAAGTTAACAAAAAAAATTAAATAGTAGAATTAATTACTAATAAACGAAATGGTATATTGTGGATGCAGTGTTTTTTTTTTTTAAAGCTTTTTGTCTATTTCGCTGGTAATTTATGAGTGAGTAGCAAAACATCGATATAAACAAGTAGATTAAACTTTTTCTACAATTTATTCGTTCATAAACAAGCACGTTTCTGAAACAAAAAGTCAATTGCGTTTCTAACATAACGATTTTCTGAAACGGCAATGTACAACAAACATTTTTTTCGCGTGCTTTTTGAGACAAAACAAAATTTGTAGCTATCAAAGACCTCCCTTTCGTCACTTTCTCTGTGCGTCATTGTCCAAGCACCCACATGTTATTTGTTGCTCGCGCAAGCGCGTGATTCCAATTTCCTTGGACAGCGCAAAGGCAAAAGGCGGAAATCCTTTTTGCGCCAACTCTACGAAGCAAAACATTAAAGGGCTCGTAAGGGGCCTTTTCCAAATCGTATGCTAATGAAGACTTGGCAAGCATTTTGCGCACGGCCGTTGGCTGGAGCGGTGTTGGGGAAAATGATTTCAATTGAAATGACCTGATTAGCATACCATTCATTTCCAATCCGAAAAGGCCCCTGACGGTGCCTTTAGGGAGGTGAACACGGAATTTTTCTAAGGTTTTCGGGCGCGAAACACTGCAAAACTAAACAAAATGGTGTGCTTTTTGTGAAACGTTTGAAGTGAAACAGTGTTTTTAAGTTTTAAAATTGTTTTATTTTTCCGTCGTTTTATTGAGTATTTTCCTTCTAACAAATATGCCGTTTTTAAAGGTTTTCTACCAGCTAGGGTGTACACCCGACCACCGATGTTCAATGTATATTTCCATAAAATTAAAGTGAAACAGTCAAAGGTTTTAAATTCAGAAAAAATAATGTACAAAACTTTTGCAGCTGATAAAATTTATATTGTATAATTATCTGAAAAACGCATTTGGTAGCTGATAGATTACCTTTTCGTAGTTTCTTCAAACTTTTATGCACGTTTTGAAAGTTCTACTAAATTAAGGGAATAAGATGTGCTTGGTATCAATTTATCACTGAATACCAATCTAAGTGTTCATAAAACAAAAGTGAAACATTAACAAAATTGTTTTTTGAAAAGCGAAAAGAAGGAAATCCTTTTTTTCGGAAACTATGTAAATGAAAAAATTGGAAGAGGTCATACGGGATTTTACTTGAATTTTGGGTTACTTAAGACTTCAAGACTAAACGAAACGTTGTCTGTTTTGTTAAAAATTTGAAGTAAAAGATTCACTGAATTTTAATTTTTTACATTTTTCAAAATGCACAAGAAAATTTATTTACAAAAAGAAATGTAAAAATTGCCAAATTGCATTGAAAAAACTACTTTCAAGAACATTTTCCAACGAAAAAACCCAGCAAAGATACTATTAAAGACGGCTTCGGTTTCATGAAAGTTTTGAAGTGAAACATTTACATAATTTTAAAAGCTTTTTACATTAAAATTGTTAAACTTATAGAAAAATTGTAACCCGACATTGCTATATAACTACTAATTTAACTGCGTTTCTCAAAATTAAAATCTGCTAACATTGTTTCACAAATTTCAAATTGTTTGACCAGCACGATAACCCTGTAAACTTTAAAATTATTGAAATTTAGATTACATGGACATTCCAAGATCGAAATTATTCTTAATGTAATTGTAACATAATTGAAGTCAAACTTCAAGTCGATTTAAAAAAAAACTTTCAGTGCAAAACAACAAGCCTTTTTATCATGGTTTTACATCGTTTTGGTCGTAGATTAGGCGGAAAACAAATTCCGAAAACTTCTCATTTCCATGTAACACAGAAGTAAAGGGTAAAACTAACCTTAACATTAGGGTCCCTAAGAACCAACTGGTAGTCTTCTCTCTCATCCAGTGTGTCCTGTCCCCAGCGGTCGGTTTCATCAGCTCTCATGGAAACAGCAGAACGAGTTCTCTTCGGAATTAGGGTCAAGACGTCTCCCTGAAAGTGACGGTTAATGCTTTTAATTTTGTGACACGCATATATTTTTTTATAAAACATGTTTTTTTTTAAGTTCCGACAACTTCTTTTTTTCACGATTCAACGAAAGAGATCATTGTTCTATGTCAATGTTGGAAAACATAGGTAACAGGTGAAACATTCAGAAAACAAAAAAAAAAAACGAAATTCTTGATTCATTTTTTCCCAAAACTATTGGAAAAAATGAATGCTATTATTGCACAACAACGTTTTCGTTGAATAATTCACATAGTAAAAAAATTCTTGTCTTCTTTTACTGCATTAAATTTGTACAATCATTTACAAAAAAAATTGCCATTTACTATAATTTATTTTCTAATTTCTACGCCTGTTAGGAACTTACTGTTTTGCTGATATGTGATAAAATGAAAAGTAGCCATAACATTTAATTGCGCTGATTTCAGAAAATAGGAGCTGTGGTAATAATACTGAAAAATGTGTATTTTTCAACCGTATATTAAGAATCCGAGAAAATGTATATTTTTGAAAAAAAATTGTTTGATTAAATATAAATCGATAATGTTTCAAGACATTCTTATCAGAGGAGAAAAGATTTGTCTCAAATTTCAGCCAAGCCACTTTTTTTGTTGGAATAGTGTCCTTCTCTTCAAAACGTTTTAAGCCATTGTTTTGAAATACGATTTTGAAGAACTAAAAGTGAAATTTTCTCAAGCGAAAGAGCCAGGGCGGGGCGGTTCATTGCCAACCGGAAGAAGGAAATAGACGCTGTTCAAACAACTTTTTCATACTCGTAATTAGACCCATTGATTCAAACATACTTAACATACTTCGAAACATTTTATGAAATTTTTAAATTGTTGGTCAAATTTACTGAAATCGAAACATATTTTTGTAAAATCAACATTGTATGGGCTATTATAAAAACAAGAAGAAACACAGTTGCTAACTCTTGGGCACTCACTCTTTTTTTTAAATTCAAATTTACTGGGGTTTTTGCATTATCTATAGAAAATTTGGTTTTCTGTTTACCCGCCAGGTTCTGCCAATAATTCTGAGTCTACTAAAATCACATTTTGAATATTTTGTTGAATAATAGATGAATTTTTTAACTGTTACACAAGTTAAAAAATTTTCTCATCGATAAAAGAATGTCAAAGGACAACAACAACTTCTAGTTTTTATAAATTTCATAGGAATGGCGAATTAAAAAAATGTTTTTAGATATTTCAAGATATCAAAAATTTGTTTTTTCCTTTACAAATTCATATCAACTGTGAGGTGATGAGGCAGTTGTAGTCAAAAAAGAGCTCGAGCATTTAAAATATTACAATTATGTTGCCAAAAACTTTAAAAATTATATTTTTTTCATCTGCGTCTTGGATGCTTTTAATAACCTGACATCGCTTTAAGTGACCATAAAACCATGTAATTAATATACCCAAAAAACCCTAAGGTTTTGAAATATTTTTGTTATTTCAAACTAATGTTTCATAAATTGTTTGTACATTTAAACATGTTCTACCATGCAATGACTTTTTTCCCTGACAAATCCAAAATCTTTTTTCTCTTTTTTGAACACGTCTACAAATGACAGAAAATAATTGTTTCAATAGATTTTTTGTTTTTGGAAAATGTTGCATTACAAAAAAATAATCGCATGTTTCGTGTAGGTGTTACCAGAATATTCCGGCCCGCCTGCGGCGGTCCTGAATATTCTGGCTGCTCGCGGCCTCCGGCCGCTCGCCGGGGGCTGCGCCCCCGAAATGAACGGTGGAAATGGCTGAATTCCGTAATGTTTCCGTAACATTTACGTGTAGTTAGAACGCGTAAGAGAGAGTGCAGAGGAATTGGAGAGACGCAGAGACGTGACGGACTCTGCGCAGTTTCACCGTGGGACACCACACACACACACACACACACACACACACACACACACACACACACACACACACACACACACAGACCATAAGCGCAGTGTATAAGAGAGGATGAGTTTTATGAAATTGCACCTGTTGCTATTGCTGAATAAGATGTGTTTGACTAATTTTTAGTTTCATAGACCAAAATATATTTTTAGTTCGAATTTTTCGGCATTTTCATTATTATTTTGGGCAAACTCATATGTATGTTTCACTTCTTGTTTCGATATTTCAACAGGTTTTGCGACACATTACATCTTCATACTCCTCGTCGTGAAATAAAAAAAAAACTCCTCTACTTCCCCAGCCAGCTGTGTGTCCATCGATGGCTCTGGCGATTCGGCCGTTTCAAGGACGGGCGCCGAAACGGGAAAACACCTAGTGATAAGGGAGGACACGTGAATGGGAACAAGGATTGCCGTTCCGGATAGACAAGTACAAAGTCTTGCAAAGATTGAAAGTCGTCTAGCTGAGTATTTGAAACTTTGAATAAAAATTGAAGTTGAAATTTAAAAATGTTTTCTAAAGTTAGCAAGAAAAGGCAAAAGTCATTCAAAGCAACATAAAAAAAATTTGTTTTTATTTAATTGTAGAAACTTTTTGGTGCGTATAGTTGTGAGTAGAATGAAATCTGGTGAACACTGGTGCTAAGCGTTCATTGATTTGCAAACCCATTGAATTAAGACATTGAAAAAACCACAAAAATGATTTTTTTTTGTCAGTTCGCCTGCTGTTTTTTTATTATTTAATTGTTTTTTAATCGAATGTTTTCAAGTTAATGAATTTAAAAAAAAATAAAAACGTATTGTAAATTATTGAAAAAATAAAATTATATAAGTTCATTCCAAAGTTTTGTAATTTTACCAAAAAGTTTCCTATACCTAATTACTACTCGGCCGAAGACCAACCTCATGTAAAACGGAATTTTGAATCTGTTTTCAAAATTAAGTGTAGATTTACCCTTAAATTTATAAAAATTTGAAAACAGAGTAGAAAATCTAAATTTACAGTGATCTTTCAGTTTAGAGTACCTCTACATATAGCTATTATAGTGTTATTAGTTCGGTATAAAGTTTCAAGATGCGTGACAGGTAAGAGATATACATACATACACATACACACGGTTTATTCTCTAGGGCTGTTCCCTGAACCGCCAGAATGTATCACAGTTGTCGACTTTCAATCCCACGACGTTGACTTGTTTGATCCCATTCTTCATTGATTCGGCTTTAATTGCCTCCTGGCCAAGTTGCTGGTACAGCTCTCCTTGGGGGAGGCAGCTTCTTCGTAGGTTCCTGGGACGGTCGGGGAACTGTAGACGACTTCGGTGATCCATTTGGTTGGAGCTACGTCCTCACGGGGCTCCACTCCGGCTTGAGGACGGGCAATCCAGGCCCGGTTGGGAGAGCGGCGAAGGGACCGACCGCACGGCCGCGCGAGACGCAAGAAAGTCTCGTAAGAGATATAGCTTTCGCTAATTTGATGGAAAACCATAGAATTTTTGAACCAAATATCTATGCTACATTTCAATGTTAAATTCAATGAATGAAAACAATTATTTTTCGGGTCCCGTTTTCTAGTTTTTTCTCGGCCCGGCCCCGTATTTTGCCATACTTGTTTTTCACTCCCTTTTTTGAAACAAAATTCACAAAAATGATCATTCGATCCTCATTGACAATAAAATAGCCACCAGTACAATAAAACGATTTGTTTAACAATTTTTTTTTCTATTCACCTCTAATATTTAATTTGTCTAAAATTACCTCTAAAATTGAATTTGTCCACAAGTTATTTGATGTTAAATATAATGTGGGTTGGATTAAGAAAACATTTTCTAAAACAAATTGTGGGATGAAATAGTAGTTTCTTTCAAGGTTTTGTTTTACTATCAAAAAGTTTGATCTGAATTAAAACTATAGTCTATTTCCAATTTTGAGACGACGACTTTTGAATGACCGTGAATTGCCTTGGTATTTAACCATTGAAGTGATTATCAATAAAATATGCGAAATAGCACTGTAACAGAGGAGTGCGCAGACAATTAGACGATCGCGGCGGGACCCATTGTACCTTTTCCTTGTCTCAATTTTGGAAATGCCCTATAGTAGTCCCTTCATTGAAACACCTCAAAACAATAAAAAAAGAAAAAGTTTCTACAATGAATCGAAAATATTAGAAAACCACACCTTCTTTGTCTGTTCCTCCTTGCAAATCGACACCTTTCTCTTGTTTTCGATCACGTCGAGCGTCATGTTGAACGAGGGCCGTCTGGCGGTGGGTCGGACAACTATGCGCTCTTCGATGGGATAACTACCGGAAGAGCCGGAGCTGAAATAAAAAAGTTTTTTTTAAAATTTAGTTTTGCATACAAAAAAATAAAGAAGAAAGTAGCAAAATCGAATTTGGAAAAAAAGAAAGTTGATATTATCTTCAATGTTTCGGTAAGAACTTTTTCGGTCGTTACAATGCACACTTTGATTGAAGTTGCAGCACCCATATATCTACGTCACAAAACAATTTTCCTTTCGTTATATTTCCTTGGCTGGTTGAAAATTTTATTATTTCCGTTAATTATACTAAGAAAATTAGAGTTTATCAGCGTTTATTACTAAAAAATGCTAACCTTGAGTGTATCGAATTTTAAAAAAAAAACGTTCACAAAACAATTTTCCTTTCGCTTTCAAAAGTGTTTTTGAAGTACCTATGAGTTTTTGATGTATCGAAAAAGAAAAAGAAAAGAAAAAAAAATAAGCCAAATTTGTATTATGTTTTAATGTAACATACATAACTTAAAAGAGAAACCTTCCATAATATTAGATGCGAAGTTCCAAAAGGGGTTTGTGAGATATAAATGAAACGAAAACATTGTTCATTTTTTTTAATAGTTTTTAACAATACTATGTTTTTTTTTAATCTATAACCAAAATCATTTTGAAACATACCAATATAAATGGGATACCTTCGTAATAACATCTACTTTTCTTCACATTTGTTAATGACACATCTTTGAAACAGTGAACCGAGTCGAAGTTCCTTTTTTGAGCATTTTTAAGGAAAAGAATATTTTAACTTACAGACAAATTGTTTTGTTACAAAACAATTAGTGCTAATTAGACACTGAGGCGATCACATCCGTTTGGAATTTCAAAATTTTACAAAGCAGATTGGCGAAACATGGATGTTACTCTGTTCCAAGCGTGGAGAAACCTTAGCATAAATATAGCAAATAAACTTTTTTTTTTGAAAATTACATAAAAATACTTTTATAAAGTAGTTTTCATGAGAAGGTACGTAACGTTCCAGGCGAGCGTTGGAAATTTTCAAGTAGATGCAAAATAAATTTCGAACATAAAAAATCACAATTAATCAAAAGTGTTTCCATATTTATAATATGAATTTCTCTAATTCGAATTAGAAGAATAATGAAAAGAATTCGAAATACTTTTTGCAATTTTGAAAAAAAAAAGTTTTTTGTTATAATTTTGGATTTTAATTGCTGATAAAAGCAACAAGGAACCGGATTAAAAAGTAAAATACAAAGTGTCTATTAAAAAGTATAAATAACGGCCGTAGGTCATTCAAATAAAAAAGTGTGCCCCCAGTGCGCACTTGGCTCCAGGAGACCATTGATCGCCTAGACGGACAAAACAAACATCTCATAAACGAACAATGAGGGTTTCAGTTGTCGATGATAGGATATTAACAGACTAGAGTAACAAAAACTAAATTAATATTCTTTCAAACTCGATTTTCTTCGGTCGACTCTCGTTTTGACATATACTCGTCGCCCAGCGAGCTTTCCTATCCGGCAGCGGGAAACAAGCGGCTTTTTGTCTGCGTCTCCGCGACTTGCACACAATTTCGCGCGTTAGATGTGCAGGCCATCGAAACTTTAGGAAAGGTCCGTTGGGAGGAGTATATAAAGGAGAAAGGTTTGTGCCAAAGCCATAACCGAGTAAGAGGACGAAATGAAACAATGGAGTAACAACAAAAATTGCTTTTTCATTAATTTGGGGAAAAATGAGAGAAAAAACAAATGATATTTCCAAACTTTGATAAAAAAAAGTTAGCGAATTCAGTTTCATGAAATGAAATTTTTTCAAAAAATGAAAATGACAGAAATTTTAACAACAACAAAAATATTAGGGAATTCAAACTTTATTCCATGGTCGAAGTCAAAACTAGTCACCAATTGATTTAAAAAACGCAGGTTGTTTTTTTCCAAAGCAGTGAAAACATCGAACAATAATAAAATTTTGAAACAGAAAAAACTTTTTTTTATTTTGATTTAGAGTTTTTGCTTGTATATTTTGGGTTTCGGAACTGGATAGATATGTGATATTTTCGAACTTCCATTTTAATGAAGCTAATGAAACTTTTCCCCCAGATGATATAATGATAGTACACGTGCAAAGTTGTTCTAGGCAAGAAAAGGAAGCGAAACATTGCAGTGTGCAAGTATGAATGCGGATCGGCCGCTGTCATGGCAGCACAACACCCACACGCCGCCGCGAGAAAGGCGAAAACAAACAGAGTGGACAAAACATGCAACTGCCCAGGGAACTTGTAACGCCTGGGGGCAAAGACTTCAAAATCAAATTTTCAGGCAGTTTTCCGGGTTTCACCTGACGCATGGAACACAAAATAACCATGTCCAAAGCTTCTTTTTGAGTGATTTGCTAAAAAAAAAATTTTGAAAATGAATTCAACGTTTCAGAGAATTTAATTAAACTACAGAATTCCTTTTTAGTTTGCTCGTGATTAAGGGTTGTTCAAATCGAATTATGTTACAAAATGAGCGAAACCGTCAACTGACATTTTTTTGTCAGGAATCACGTAAGAAGTCATTTCTCATGCAATTAACGGAGCTTGAATTGAAAATGTCAAATTTGGGCTGTGATTATGGTAAAGAAAGAAAAAACAGCCCAAAAGAAGAAAACATTGGCTTTCCTTTCAAAACATTGATGACAGTGGCGCGAAATGGTCAAGTGACCTCTCTTTTTTATTTCATTTTGAAAAAAAAACAAACAATTTTAATATTTCTATCAGCAAATTTTGTATCCATGGAAACAATTTCTAAATGTGAGTTTCAGAAAACCGACAACTGGCTAATTCAACTTACTTTTGCAATGTAATTTGAATGTTTTGAAATTTTTACTTTGGAAACAATTTATTTCATTAACACTGCGTGCAATGTTTTGCCGAAATGTTTTACGCAATAAAATCTTCAGAAAGCCGTAGTTCTCCCTAAAAGTACTTTAAACGCAGATTATTTTCAGTTCCACGCTTATTTGTGTACGTGTGGTTTAAAATCGCAATGTTTTAGAGAAACAAATCAGAAAAGAAAAATTGAGAAAGAAAAACAAATTTGAACAGAGGAAAGAGCTCAATCGAAGCGGAAATTCTCAAAAACTTTAAAAAAATACGCTAAACCGCCGACTGACATTTCTTTTTTCGTCGAGAAAACTACATTAGTTGGACGCACTTTAAAATTAAGCTTAAGCCGGATTAAAGTTGAAGTTCTCACAAAGTATTGACGAAATTTTGAAACAGCCAATTGTAAAAAAAATTGGTAAAAATGTTATATACAAAAGTTATTATAAATCAATACTTCTAGCCAAATTTGTTCATGAGAAAAATATTTTCGGTCTCATGCAAATTTGCGTACGGGGAGCGAAAGTGTATATAAAAGTGTCTCGTGTTTGTCGAGGTGATTTCAGCCTTGTATTAAAAAACAATACGGCAGAAAAATTTTTTCTGGCTGTCAATTTTGTTCCAAAGGGACCACTTCAAACAAACTTTATTGTATTGATTCACCAAAAATTACATGTTTTTGAAACGAAAACCCAAAAAAACTGACGTTTTTCTGCAGAACCACGAATTTAAGCAGAAAAAAACACCCCGACTAAAATGTTTTCCATCTGATGCCTGTTTTGACAAGTTTTTGAAAAAATTTTCACATTGTCATTTATGTTATAATTTTCAAAAATGTTTTAACAAATAAGTGAAACTACCAACTGACCTCTCTTTTTCCTCTGGAATCGCGGAAGACATGTCTTTTTGTGCGATGTGGATGGCGGCTGGCGCAATGTGTGTATTCTGGCGAGATTCCCCCTACGCTCCGCCCACATTTGCACTTATCGAACAGAAAACATAGTTGGACGGCCGGACACGCACGTAAACAAAAAAACGCCGCCTTGGGGTGCAGACTGGGAGAAAACAAGGCGACGGGGCGCTATTTTAGCCTTTTGAATCAGGAAATTGGAAGGGTGATCGGAGAACAAGGAGTTTCGGGGACGAAAAATATCTTTAATGAACAACAGTAGCATGAAATTAATTTAAATTTGATTTTCAAAATTCACTGCCGAAATTTTCACACTCTCAATTATTTTGCTTGCAATGTTTTGAATTCACCAGTTATTTAAAACACAGAACTGGTATAAAATCCCCAAACAAAATTTGTCAAAAGTGCTTTTGAACATTTTTTTTTAGATTTTCACATAACTTTTAATTGCAAACTGAAAAATTGCCAACGGAATAAATTTTTTTTTGACATTTATTCTTAAAAAGAACAAGAACAATTCATTCAGACGAATGACAAAAAGACAAAAATTCCTATTTTGATCCATATATTTTAAGTAATCTTTTTTTCACAAAAAGATTTTCGTGAAATTCGTAGTTTCCAGAAAAATAGTTTGGATTTTTTTTCTCTTTTTTTTAAAGTTTTGAAAGTTTTTTTTTTTTGGAAAAAAAAATCGAACAATAAATTTGTGAAATCTCAATTTTTATTCAATTCAATTCAATTCAATTCAAAATCATTTTTTATAACTTTACATTTGCTTGGGTGGAAATCAATTACTTTTCTCAAACTATCTTAAATTTTACATTTTTCTAAAACACAGTATCTTTAACAACAAAAACCGTCGTTTATTTCCGTCGTTTATAATTTCAAGTTTTTAAAAAAATTGTATACACATTTTTTGATTTGGCAAAGTTTTTTTCAGCTTTAAACATAATTTCAAGTTTAAAATTGTATACATTTTTTTAATTTGTTTTTTTTTCATGCAGTTAATGAAATATTTTTTTCATTTTTACGCAAAATATGAATTGTCACTTTTGTTTTTTTTTCACTTTTTTTACGTCCGCTTTATTACTTATATTAACTGAAACCTTGATATTTTATTTTACGTAAAAAAATGAACTGGCGTTGAAATGATTATTAAAAAGCTTAAATTTGGCTTTTTGAACAGGCTGATTGACATTTTTTTTATATATTGGCCTAAAAATATAATGAAGTTTTAATTACCAAAATTTTTATATTGAAAGCACTATACAAAACTTTATTTTCATGCCGAAACAGTTTCTTTTTCTGAGTTCTTCCAGAATTTAAATAAACTCTTTTGGAAAAAATGTAATTTTAACAAAATACTAACAATAATTTATCTATTTGCGCCAGTTTTTGTTTGAAAATTTTTAAAAACACCAAACAAGGAAGTAAAAGACGTGCGGAAATGAAAATTTTGGGCCAAACACGGGTCTCTCCTTGTCGGCAAAACATTGAGTCAACATTCGCGCCAACACAAAAATACCAAAGTGCATGGGAAGGGCGCGAAAGGGCAAGATTTGAATTCTTGAAGAATGAAAAAAACGTTGGAAAAAGGTTATTTTTCCCTCAGGAACAATCGCGCGCAGCGCGAACCGCTGCGTGTGATTTGGGTTTACTTGGCCTTGTGTACGCGCCCGAATTTCAACAAGCAACGACAATGGAGAAGAAGAAAACGAATACAATTTGCTAGAAACATTCAAACGCAGCTACTGATAAAAACAAGCTGAAAATAGCAAAATTTCAGGGACTAATTTGTGTAAACAAAAAAAACGAAAAAGTTGTATAAAAACGACAGTTTCTGGGTTTCACTTTTTTCCGAACAAAATTTCAACTTATCAGAACTGTTTTGATTAACATAAATAAATATAAGCTATTTTTCCAAAAAAAAAACATTCAACAAAGGAAAGTGTAAGCTACAAAAATTCAAATCATTCTTCTTCAAAGAATATATGTGAAGTTGCATTTTATAAAAATTGAAGCTATTATATTTTGCTTAATGTAGCAAAGTTTTTTTTTTTTGCAAAAAATGTTTTTGTCTAAGTAAGCTAAGACAAATTTTGATTCTCATGCATGATAAATGGTAACAAAATTATGAATTTTCGTTAAGTATAAAGAGCTTCGGTTGATTAATAGTATCTAAATTTCTACGATAAAAAACTAAAAATCGATACAAAACTGTAGTGAAAGTAGGGAAAAGTAATTCGACAAAGTGAGGCGAAATCGTAGCTGGGTGGTCCTTTCGACAATCTGAAATATATTTGTTAATTTGGCAGGGAAAGTTTAAAGTCGATATATGTATAGAGATTGACAAAAAACGATGGGAGTTCAGGGTAAGGTGGAAAAAAAAATGTGATGGTGTAAAATGTTCAAATCTGTGGGCCGTAAAAACACCGTAAAGTTAGAGAACTATAGGAAAAAATAAAACCTCTCTGATCGTGAGTCTCGCTTGAATTAGAGACACTTTTGAGTAACTTTTTTTTTGCAAAATAATGAAACACACATTGAATGTAAAATATATTTTTTAAAAATGGATTGCTAAGTCGAAAAATCATAAACGACAAACCAAATAAAGAACCGAAAAGAAATTGATTGTATGCTATCATGTTTGCCTTAGAAAGCTATATAAAACAGTGAGATCATAAAAAAAGAACAAATTAAAATTGACTTGAAAAATTAATTGTTCTCATTGGCAACAAAAAACTGGAATATTAATAGAAAACAAATTTTTTTTTTGAAAAAAAAAAAAAAAAAAAAAAAAAAAAAACAGGATTTTCATGTTTGAAGCAGTCACAAGCTCTAGAAACAGTAAGACATTGTCTCACTATTTTAAATTGGGCGAATCACTGGTGTAAGAATAAAATTGTAAAAAAAAAGGAATTTTGAAAAATCTGGAATTTATTTTAATAACACGAGCATTCGCAGAGAATAATGTTCAAAATTTAAAAACACGGTGAAAAAAAGTTATTTAGGAAACCATATTTTAATTCTACATCCGGATTTAAAAGAAAAAAAAACAAAGTGAATGAAAAATTTTGAAAATCTGAAACACACACTTAGTTTGAAATCACAATAATTTCGGAGAACATATCTGACATTATAAGAAAATAATATTCTTCTCTTTTGCAAAACAAGACAAATGAGATTTTGCAAAGCGACAATAACTGCATTTTAAACCCGCCAAAATAGTATCAAACTGCTTTCTTTTACAAACAAAAGGTCATAGTGAAATTGAAACCCCATGTAGCTGAAAATATTTAATGTCGGTCATGAAACACAGGTGCAATATTAATTGTTAACGTCGGGAATGGAAAAAAAAACAAAGACTATAAAATAAGACAGGCACAGAATGGTACAAGGTCCTTAAAGAGTCCACGAAACCTACAATTTTGCAACAGATAACGGAAAATCATCATTTCAATGACCGTTCAAGAGATATGAAATGTCAGGTGAGGTACGGGTTTTTGATGCCTACCAATTTTTCTTTAGAAAAAGATTTAAAGTGACTTAGAAAACTCCATATTGGTTCCGTTCCGAACTGCCACAAAAAATGCCCCTGTATTGTTGCCAAGAATACACACATCTGTTCATATTGGTGTAAAACATTAAAAACATAAATTATTGAATTCACTAAAATTGTTTTCAAAAAAGTGTTTCTCACGGGTCAGCAACCCGAAAACAAAACAAATGTTTCAACAAAGTTATGAAATGGTGGAGTGAATGAAAGAATAGTTTAGATTTTCTCTTTTTTGGTTGTCAAGCTTCAAAAATATATTTTCTCTTTCGTCGTTGACGGGAAGTCTACAAAAATTGAATATATTGGTTATAAAATTTCGATGTCAGTAGATCCCTAACCAATAGTGCGATTCACCTGTATAACAGAAAATCAAAACTGTGATAAAGGCTATGCACAACTATCTACGTCTCGCTAACACTAGTAAAAAGACAAATTTTAATATTCTCGGAAACATAAAAATCAGTATAAAGCAAATAAAATGGTCGAGAGAACGTTGCGAACAATGAAACAAATTTTACACCTATCATGTGAAACAGTAGAGAAAGTTAATTTCAAGACAAACAAAAAAGAAGAGAAAATGATTGAAATGTGTTATTTTAAAACAACAAAACAGTTGTACTATGAAAACAGTTTGAATCCAAAAGTTGATAAGTTTAAAAAAGAAAAAAATACATTATATGGTAAAAACGATAAAGTACAACTGTAAAACTTTAAAAAAAGTATTCCCCAAATATGGTTTAATTTGAATTGGACAGCGACGTCAAGCCCAACGCTGAGCACAGTACATGCCGCAACCTGGTATTATGTTTCTCAGAAATCAAAATTTACGTCCCTGTTTTCGTTACGCATGGGAAGATTGCGAAAGTTTGCGAAGAACATATATAGTATGAAAGAAATCACAAGAAAGTTACTAAAGTCGACCAATAAAAATGGCTTGTTGATTGAAACACAGACCACACTTGTTTTACGAGCCTTGGTGTGGGACCGCCATGTCAATAGAGTATTTTTCGCCAAATCGCTCCAAAATACGATTATTCGTGAAATAACTGAATTTTTCACGAAAAGTTGCATAAATGTGAAAAAAACGCCTGACCGTTCCTTTAAGGCCCGAGGGATATCAACAAAAGATTTTTTTTAAAAAAAATACCCCCGTCCTCAAAACCAAGTTTGGTCAATAAGTATGACAATGTCGTACCAGAAAACGACTCGATCTGAATTTCGATTAAACCATTTTTATAAATTCAAACCTGTTAAATTAACGGAAACATTCACAAAAAGTGTACAAATGTCAATAGTAAATTTCCCGCGGGTCTCAGCGTCCCATCGGTTAGGAAAACACGACTATGTCTCAACTAGAATGTGAAACGGCAGAGTGAGCAAAGTTAAAGATTACAAGTAATGACTTTATTTGATTACTTGGAACGAGTTCCTTTGTGCAGTAAGAAAGAAGTCAGGAAAGGTTTTGTCTTCGGCCTTTTGACCGGGCGCTAGCCCAAATTAGAATCAGCCGGTTTGCTACGGCGCTTAGATCAATTGCGTCACCGTCAGAGATCATCGTGGGTGGGCCGAACGGTCAATTGGTCGAAAATCAGGTTGATAAATAAAGTTTAACCAGCGGAAATAGCGCTTTATTGAAATCTATAGTCTGTTTCCAAGGTAAAGTCTTGGACTCGGACAATCTTGAGAAATTCACCAAAAAAAGATTTGAAACATTGAAGTGAACGAAAAAATAATAGGCGAAAGAGCATTGTAAAAGAGGAGTTACCTAAGATCGTTGCGGGACCAAAGGTAGTCCTTTAAAACTTGGGAAAATCCTTGCCCATTCGTTGGAAATGGAGTACACTAGTTTTCATGAAATTAATGGATATAGAACAAATGATACGGCATGAGGAATTCTCAAAACATTCAATAATTGAAGCGTAACTTGCAAATAGATCCAAAAAATTTTCAGAAGATAAAGACAGAAGATTTTTACCTTCTTAGCAGAGATAATAACACTACTCAAAATCGTGAACTGTTCTCAATGGGACGACGAAACATTGGGACACTTTACAAAAAAAATTTGTTCTGCAATTTTTTTTGGCAAACGAATTATTTTGTCGTTAAAACAACGATTAGGCCTGTTGAACTTCTTTGACAACGGTTCTTCATTACATTTGGCTGCGTAAGATGGCTGAGTATCAAATGAATCACATAACGCTAAGCAACAAAAAAGTAAGCAAAAATATGAATATGGCACGGTTTTAAATTTTTGCTTTGTTTCAGTTTGTTTAAAAGTTTCAATTGGGGAAAATAAAACCAATCATAACGTTACACTTGCGTTTTGAAAACGTTAGAGTGGCGTCAAAAAGCAGAATTTAAAAACAAAATCTGGAAACTAATGCCCACCAAAAAAGGTTTCAAACATTTTGAAACCTTGAAAATGAGCTTTCGCCGTTGCCTTTGTAGACTAATAGCTTTTTTGAATTGCGCAACGAGAACATTTGAAAACATTTTTTAAACATTCAAAAAACGGGCACATAACAAATTACCTTGCAAAACAAAGTAGAATAAAAAGGCATACAACTGCCAACCGAAAAACCAAACAAAAAATTGCTTTACAAATTTTTATTCCAAAATGCATATCTCTTCAGCAACAATGGAAAAATCCGGAAATGCGTCGATAACAAAATTAAAAATTTTTGATTATGTCTTATTTTGCAGACGAAACACTGAAATATTTTTTCTAAATTTGGAGCTGTTCAACTCTTGGCTTTGCAAGCATATAATAACGAAAGGGCTTCTTTTTTGTTGTAGTTAACAATTGCCGAAAATAGAAAACAAATCATCCTTGTAATGAAACGTTGTCTAATTGGCTGTTAACATTGCCTGAGTATTCTGTAAATTAATAATTTAGAAAGATTTCTAAGAAAAAACTTTAAATTTTTAAATTTTATATTTTAATTATGTCTTTATGAATGTTTCACTTCCACGATTAGCTGAATTACAAACTGCATTTCTTAGTTATGCAGCCGCTACTGAAGCTATTTTGAAATGTTATTTATTGCAAGTAAAATTTAGCTTTTTTAACACTGGCGAATATCTGTTGCAGTGCATAAATAACACAAAACTTATAGAATTCTGAATAAAAAACATGAAAAAAGAAAAAAAATTTTTAAAAAAAAGTTTTTTTTTTTTGGGAAACTTTTATGTCAAGTGACTTAACTCGAAAGTTTCACTAATCTGGCAAAATCCCATTATGTTTCAGGCCCTTTCCAGCTGGTTTTATATTCCAGGTATTAAAATTGTTGCCAAAATTATATTCCTCAAGAAAGTTTTTCTAATTTAGTTTGTTTCAACGTTAGTTTGAGAACGAATCAAGATTTGGGAAAACTGGGTTTATTCGAATTTTGCATATGTTTGTATTGAATTTCAAGACTGAGCAAATTTCGATTAATTACCCAAAGTTCTCATTTAAAAAATTTTACTTAGCAAAATTTCCTAAAGAAAAATTTGTTTTTAAGCAAATATCATCAAAAACAACGATTATTGGTCAAAGACTATATTGGCTATAGCCAAAGACCAAGGAAATTTTTCGTGCGCACGGGTTGAAGAGACTTGTTTTCTGACGCAAATCCCCCACTTTACAGTTCCGCGCCAAATATATCGCCATTTCAACGCCGGAGCAGATAAAAGTCTATGGCTCCACTACGTCTGCAAATTATTATCTTATCGCATTCGTTTCTTTTTGCTCGGAATACAACTGACGGGAAAAGTTTTTCAAAAAGGGGTGTCGCAAGCTGAAGTAATGGAGAAAAAACGTGCCTGCTTAAAAACCTGAAGAAAACCAGCAGAAAAAAACCGTTTACATAAATTCCATTACCAAACTTCCACAAGAGTTCAAAATTATTTCAAAAATAGGATTGAAACACAGAAACAAACTTTGAGTGACCTTTGAGTGAACAAACTTTGAAATTTGGGTTTTCCATGAAATGTGACAATTGTGGAATTTTGCTTAAAATAGAAAATTGTTTTTCAAAATTTATATTTATTGTTGCAACTGTTAAGCTTTATGAGCATTAGCCCATGTTCAGTTGCATTTGAATGTTAGTTTTGAAACAGTGAAAAACATTTCAGATTAAAAACAACAACAGAGCGGAACAAAATTCACGGTTTCAGAATGATTAAAAGGGAAATTTTTTTTTTGATCCAATACGGGTTTAAGATTTTTCTGATATGAAACAATTTAATAATTACTTTACACCATTTGTAAATTGATGTGGAAGGCATCTCATTACTATGGTTTTTGCTCTTTTTTTGGCTAAATATTTTTTGAGAAACCTGAACCTGACAAAGGAGAGTAAAAAAGCAGTTTAACACTTTGATTTTTGAAATATCACTTTATTAGCCGAGGTTACAATGTAGAAAAAAATGCAATTTCTCTCGTCCTTTATAAATAATCTTATTTCGCCATTGGTTATCCAGAAATTCTGCGGTTTTTTATGTTCGCAAACTAAACGATCGTCTGCAACCCACACAGAGTTTCAATGCAAGTACCGAAAAAAAGCATGAAAAATCAGTCGAATTTACTTTTTATGTCATTTCAAGCGAAAAAAAATATTAAAAAATTCTAATTAATAAAGTGGAAAACCGGATCGTAACGAATTCTCTTGGATGTTTCAATCATATCTTAGTGAGTTGAAACAGTCTATCACAGTTTTTTTTTCTGAAATGGGAAATGTCAAATTTTTTTTATAAAAAAAATAACTTTCGAAGGTAATCCAAGAAAGAAAAACTGTTCAAAATAGGTTAAATCATTTTTTTTACTGAAAAAAATGATTCATTACACAAGGAAAGCATAAAAATTGCTAAATAATATCGAACTCCGTGAAAACATGCAGTTTTTCGAATTTAAATTTCATAAAGATTAAAGTTTTTTTGTAGCAACTATATAACTTTCTAGTTCCTAATGACGAAAATATCTAAACCTGGTTCCGAGGGAAAAAATGTCTTACCCTAACATGAGGGACTGAGTGAAAATCGGAGGAATTGAGTGAAAACCTTCTCCAAGCAATAAATTTAATCAAGTTTTTAAATATCACTTAATTAAATTAATGATTAAAGCAAAAAAAGTGCAAAAAGTGCTTGGTCGTTGACCGCGAGTGCTCATATTGTCGAAAGGTTCGTGCTGTAACACGTGTGTGTCGTTGCAGTCGGTTTAGGCGGCGAAAGGGCAGCCGGGTGTCTCTGAGCACGAGAGAGTGCACCGATCGCAGAGGGCGCAGAGAAGCCAGACAGACGATCGGCCTGTGCGAATTTTTTCCTGCCCCGCCGGCGATTGATGTCTGGAACGGTCAGGTGATTTACACTTGCTGGGAATTACAAAAAAGAACCGAAGAAGACGTATTACAATCTGAAACAAAACTTAAATGACTTCTTTGTATAAAGTTGAAACATTAATGAAACGGAAAATGCTCAAAATTTCCAATTTTTCGAAAGTCGGTATTCTTCAAATTCAAAATGAGAGAAGCTGTAAACACAACTGAAAGCTGAAACAATGTCTAACAAACATTTGAGGTGAAAAAGAGGTCAAGAACAGGGAATTCTAAATAATACATCGAATGGACAGATGACACTGAATTGAAGAAAAATTAGGAAGAATTTACAAAGTTGTATGTTTTGCAAAAACGCGCCAAAATTGAAAGTTCCTTTTACTTCAAGATTGTAAAAAGTATCTATAGTGGGTTTCCAAAAAAGAGACAAGAGAAAGGTATTTTCCTAAAGGACCAGGTGCATTTAGTCCCGCCGCGATTGCTTATTTGTTATAGTGCTCTTTGGCTTGTTAAATTTCTATGCACTTCAATGTTTCAAGCTGCTAGTGGTTAAAAAGAGTGGATTTCAAAGCCCTCCACTCTTTGTTGGAAACGGACTATAATCTGGAACCAAACTGCTAGACTTTTTTTTAAAATACACATATGCGGGAAAGTATGCAATTACGACGGATGATCTAAGAAAACGATCTTATGGATTTAACCCAAGTCAATGAAACGCACAAGTAATTTCGAAACGATTTTAGGGGAAAATTGATTCAAAGGAAGAAAGGACTACTATTATTATTCCAACAAAGTTTTTAAAAGCGCTGAAAACGCAAAGAAATTAGAAAAAAAATGTCCACTATTTTTAACATTTTAAACATTTTTTCAGCTGTTAAGTTATATAAAAAAGACGACCGGTTTTTGTTTGTTGTGAAAAGCGTAATAGACGTTTCAAAGAATATAACTCGAAAACAGACTACCTTAAAATAACTAAATGACCATTAACTAAATGTAATTACTCTGACGATGATACTGAAAAAAATATTTTTTTTCAAAAGCCATTGCGTTATTTCAGTGATTTTTGTGCCAGTAATGGAGGGCATATATAATTCCGCGAGAAAGAAAATAGAAAAATACTAGCAGGGCGTAACACAGAAAAAAGGTTAAAAAACTTTTCTTCATAGTTTTAAGAACAACTGACCAAAAGCAAAATTTTAACCTCTTTTGAAATAATTAAAGGTTTAAAAAAACAATTTTGCTAAATAACAACAGACGAATGCAAAATACGTCCAACAAGTTCGGGTTGGTATGCCAATTAGGAAATTATCTTTTGCTTGATAATAAGGCATCAACAAAAATTTCAAGTCACTTTGAAATAAATTATTTTCAAGACAAAATAAAAACTATAAATTGATCTTACTGAATATAACAGTAAAATCTATTTAGAAATCATAATCGGAAAAACATTGCTCAATGGATTGATAATACTTTTTTTTTAAAATATGAAGCTTTGAAGTGTGCAACAATTTTATATGAATTCAGTCAAAATGCATAAAATACTGTCTTTTAAAAACACATTTTGAATCCATAGTTTTACAAAAAAGTTTAATGTGAAAAAGGAAAGCATTGTATCGTTTTCTTTAAAATTTAGATCAATTTTGTCGTGGAAATTCCAAAAAAAGGGGGCAATATGATCAGCTGGATGTTATAGCTTGAACTTTCTTTTGTTGTTGTAATTTTTCACCAATACTGTGACTTTTTCAAAAACCCGCAATAGGACCAAGATAGTGTTTTGATTCACAAAAGACAACAATAGTTGTATCCCAAAACACATAACTGATTTTGAAAAATTTCCCGGGGAAAAGTGTCAATAAATAAAAATATATAAACACTTTCAAAACATTACTGTTAAATACAAACTACAGTTTTCTTTGGCATCAAAAATCGTCAGACACAACGGCTGCACAGGCGATTGCAGCGTGGCATTTGAGATAAGGCGCAACAGAGGCCAACCGGTCAGATGACCGCCGCCAGTCGTCGTTTAGGCTTTGGTCAAACGGGGGTATGGCATTTCGCGGCATTTGGAATATAGTTCGTTTCCAAAAAAGAGACAACGAAAATGGGATTTCTTAAAGGACACAGGTACATTAGGTCTGTTTATTTTCGCTTATTTTGTTTATTTTCACCTCAGCAAAACGTTAGTGGTTAAATACGATTAGATATCAGCAAAACGTTAGTGGTTAAATACGATTAGATATCAATGTTCCTGAAAAATCGCCGTCTTTGGATTGGAAATAGACCATAGTTTAGGTAAATGACCACATTTTTGACAAGAAAGTGTATGCGCAACATTTTCCTTGAGGCCCAATAATAGTAACTTTAGTATGAAACACTGCAAAAAGCTTCAACATTTATAAAAAATGCAAGTCAAGCCAAAAAGTTGTTCCAGAATCATACAATAACGTCAGACTGTTGATATAGTCTATTTCCAAGGGACGATCACCCTAAAGGATTTGAAACATTGAAGTGAGCAGAGATATAATAGGCGAAAGAGCATTGGAAAAGAGGATTGCGCAGACAATTATCTAAGATCATTGCAGGACCAAAGGAACCTAGTCCTTTAAAATTTGTGAAAATCCTGGCCCATTCGTAGGAAATGGAGTATACCGAAACTGTTTAGTCATAAAGTGACAATGTTTTGCTGTCAGTCATGCAACATAGGGAACTCAGGCCTTGTTCACAGCCTAATTGGCCTGCCAACACTTGTCAAAGAGAATTGTAATTTTTAAGCGAGACTGACGTTGAATTATTAATTCTGATGTCAGATCAACCCATTAATAAAGTTGAGTAACAGTCAAATGATTTTAAACTTTTAAAAAATCCTTTTTAGAAAGAAGACAAAGGAAATCCGAAAAAACATTTCCTTCAAATTAAATTTTGTTTCTTCACAATGTGCACATATACGTCAAATATGGAAAAAAAACTGCCAGACCGAAAAACAATTGTTTTTTGTTATATTTGATTTTTAATTACTATAGAACTCCAAACATGGCAGAATTTAGGACAAACCCGAGAAAAGTTTGGGAACGGGAAGGCCCAAAATTTTATTTTCCGTTCTTTTATTATTTTTACCTCGGATAACACTTTTACTTTGTTACCATGATTTTTACCTTATGAAAATTTTGGTCTAATTTTTAAATGAGTGAATTTTTGTAAATTCTGTTTTTTTTTATTGACAGACACACACACACATCTTAACACCGACCGCTTATAAATAAAGAGGTTATTGCGCAACATTGAAAAGCAAAGTCTAAAAAGAAACACAGAAGCTTGCTTCAAAACCGAAAAAAGTCGGTTGAACCGAGTTTTGAAACTACAATTTGAATAAATGTAAAGTGAAACTCATTCTTGAAAAATTGGGAAGCACCTGTCATTGTAAAATCAAACTTGCGTCATTAGCAAAAGATTTAAAGTTTATATATTTTTAAAAAATCCATTTGCAAAATTGTACTACAATTGTTTTAAAAATTGGTTCAGCAAATGCACCATGGTGATAAATGTTGTGTGAAACACTGAAAATAGTTTCAATGTAAAAAAATGTTAAAAAACACATTTTAAAATATTTTTTTTTTAATTTAAACAAATGGAATAGAAACCGCTCTAGGAATTTGGTAGATAATGTCACGTTATATACTCATATTCACTATTCCTTACGAAGTCAAAAGATTTACTTGCTTTAACTGAGCTGATCAATCTCGTATTGCTTCTGATACTGAGATACTTTCCTGCGTCTCGCGCGATACTGATTTCCGTGATACTGAGGACTTTCCTGCGTCTCGCGCGGCCGTTCGGTCGGTCCCTTCGCCGCTCTCCCAACGGGGCCTGGATTGCCCGTCCTCAAGCCGGAGTGGAGCCCCGTGAGGACGTAGCTTCAACCAAATGGATCATCGATGTCGTCTACAGTACCACGACAGTCCCAGGAGCCAGAGAAGACGCTGCTTCCCCCAAGGAGAGCTGTACCAGCAACTTGGCCAGGAATCATTTGAAGCCGAATCAAAGGAGAATTGGAACAACTAAGTCAACGTCGTGTGACTGAAAGTCGACAACTGTGTTTCATTCTCGGGGTTCAGGGAACAGCCCTAGAGAATAAACCGTATGAATGTATGTATGTATGTATGTACTGAGATACAACTTTGATGAAATTATGAAACATCATAAAACTCGAATTTAATATAAAACCAACTGGTTTCAGACAGGAAACACAGAATTTGTGGGCGAACAAATTTTTGGGCTCTTGTAAGCGTTTACGAATGTCGAATAAGCATATTTTTTAAAGATGATGAGGTTGTTGTGAAAAAAGTGAAAAAAGATTATTTCCAAATTGGATTAGTTAAAAATATGAAACACACAAGCTTGCTTAGGAATCACAAGAAGGCCGTTAAACCGCTTGTTTAAAGCTACAGTTTGAAGTATAGCAAAATCGTGCTTTTCCAAAATATTGAGAAGTTGCTGTCATTTTCCATACAATTATGCGAACATTATTAGTGAGCGAATAAATAAATTTTCTTTTTTAGAAAGTTTACTTGCAACTATTTTAACGACAACGATAGTTGCGTTAAAAAAAAGTGTTAACAATTGGGCCATCAAAATTTGATATGAAATCATTTAATTTCATTTTGTTTTCTTCACAAAAACGCACGACAACTAAACCGCTGAAGCGGCATTGAAAAAAAAATTGGTTTGAAACACTGAAAAACGCTGCACTTTGCTTATTATATGTACAAATCTGTGAAAAGTCCAAAAACAGCCAATATGATAAATGTAGTTTTCAAAAGTTTTTAAACGCTAACTCAGATAGCCTTTAATATTGCTCAGAATGTGAAATGCTTGTGAAAATTGTATGAAACACTGAAAAAGGGATCGAAATTATATGAAAAAAATATAGGGAAATTTAGACAACGTGAGTGTGTGAGTGTGTGTTTGTCTCCGTTGCCATCCAAAATTAAAAACTGTTCAAAATGTTATCTTTATGACCAGAAATCACCAAAAAAACTGGAACCGTCCGTTCGAAAAACGGAACGAAGGGAAACATGAAACCGCAAAAATATTTACCGAGCGGCTAAGGACGTAAGAAACGCAAACAAATCAGGCGCTGTTATTTCAGCTGCCACTTCTTGTGTTTTTGTTGATTTAGGCTGTTTTCTTGAAGAAAATCGGAAAATATCGCAAGAAAAATGCGGAAATCTACAAGGTTGGCGGGAATACTTTGGGGTCAGGGCAGCCGGCTGGCAGCTGGCACCACTGACCAGCCGGGTGATCGGGGGAGACCAGAGTTCTCAAACATGAACAGATTATCGTGTTTCGGCATTTTGAAAATTATAAATGTACTGTAACATTGAAGAATTTTAAATCAATTTATTGTTGCTATACATAAGTCGAAGCCCAAAAAATTACTCGATCTTACGATTTAAAGGAAAGTTTAAAAAAAGGTCGTATTAAAAAGAAGGCTTTCTTTTTCATACAAATGAAAGAAACATTCTCAAAAAGGACAAAATAAGAAAACTTTTTAAAAGGAAAGGACTGAAAAATAGAAATCTTGGTCGAATGTTGCAATCTGTTTTTATCTGAAGCCAAGCTGAACGTTCATCAATTCCTTTTTCTTTCCAGTAGTCGCAAAAATATCGTTGTTACATGTTTTAAGCTTGCTTTATGTCTAGCAAGAAAATCTATCAGAAGTGTTGATTCCCCATGCAATTGAAAAAATTCCAATTTTGCTTCTAATACAGCACGCACTTTTTTAAACGACGTTTTTTCGTGAAAATAAATTTTACCATTCAGGAGAAAGGTTGCCTGTTTTAAAGCAATTTTTACGACAATTCGAGTGTAAAGGATTGACATTCTTAAAAAATTTGTTTTACTTGAAAAGCGTTGTATTTTTTTAATAAAATATACAAAGAGAGCAAACAAGCAAAAAAGAAACCGATTTGTGAGTATTAATCACATTTGCCATGGTTATTTCTATATGAAATTAAAATTGTCAAAAAGAAGAAGCTACGGGAAGTTTCTAAAAGAGATAACTCCAAAAAGGCGTGTGTCTGTGTAATGAGGGGGAATCAGCTGCAAAAAGGGCTTGGGGTGCTGATGGATTGAGGGTGGAGCGGCGAGAGAGTGTGCCTCATGAGGAGGGCGCGAGGCAGTCGCAGATGGTCGATACGCGACGGCTACAACTCGCGCGGCGTGACACCTAAGGGCAGTCGAAACACACGAGTGACCACAGAGCAATTTTTGGCCCAAGGGTGCGACGACGACAAAGAGATTCTATGGAATCTTTTTATTTCTTCTGAATCATTTTTATTTAAAAGTTGAGCAAAACATTGAAAGGCACGAAAGAAATGTGGTATTTTTCCAACGAAAGAAAAGCGAGCAAAATCTTATACATCGAAGTGAAAAGGAAAAAAAGCCGAATGATACTGTATATAGCTGGACAGTAGACGGATCGCGGCGGGACCTAATGTGCCATCCTTTAATGTTTTGGCCAAAAATTTGTGCCGTTTTTCGGAAACGCACTATAAAAGTTGGTCTCCCTATATGCAAGTTTGATTATAAAGATTTCCACAAAACAGTGAACTGTGTTTTCGTAGAATTATCCTCCCCACGGCAAAAAAACGCGATCCGAAAAATTGATTTTCATTCAAGCGTTTATTAAAAAAAAACGAAAACTCGAATAGATCAGTCAAAACTTATCAAAACATTATTCGAACATAATGTGCAGAAATGGCGATAAACTTTTTCAAGTTGAAACAGTTTTTTTAAACGAAACTGCGTTGAAGATGTTAAAGTCGGCGAATCCGCGATGATTTAAGTTAAGCAATTCAAAAAAAAACTTTAAATATTGAAGTGTTTTTCATAGAAAAAACCTCCCAACGAGGAAAAATGAAAAAAAATGATGTAAGCATGCTAGAAAACTGTTTAATTTATAACGATTATAAATGACATAAAAAATAAAATTTAAAAAAATCGGTGCAGATTAAAATATGAACATGAAGACAAGAGCTGTGTAACTGTGTGAGTGTTTCAACAAGATGCAGTCGAAACACACGAGTGAGCATAGACCAAGGGTGGAGCGACGAAAAAATCTGAGTCCAATTGAAATTGATTCATTTTATGTAAAAGTTGAGCAAAAAATTAAAATTAAAGGGACCGTAAGGAGCCTTTTCGAATTGGAAATGGATAGTATGCAAATCAAGTCATTTCAATTGAAATCATTTTCCCCAACACCGTTCCAGACAACGGCGCCAAATGCTTTCCAAGTCTTCATTAGCATGCAATTCAGAAAAGTCCCCTGACGAGCCCATTAAGGAAACAAATCTCATATAGTCTATTTCCAACGAAAGGTCGCCGACTTTCCACCGACCTTGATTTTCAATCGTATATAACCACTGACGATTTGAAACTTTGACGTGAATATAACTTAAACAAGCGAAATATCACTGTAAAATAGGAGTGCGCAGACAACTAAACGGTCGCGGTGGGATGCAATGACCTCAGTCCTTTAAGAATTGCCCAAATCTTGTTCCGTTTTTCGGAAACAAACCATATACCTGGTATTTTTCTTGCACCGTTAACATCTCAGTTGAAATGGCGGAAAACAGATTTTTTTTAAACGGGAAACAGGCCTGGTAAATGTATATTCCCTTTCACGCCAAATCTCAAAGTTCCAATTATTGTTAAACCTATTTTTGAAGTCAATGGAGTCCAATTGCTGAGAAGATAATTTGAAAAGATTAACTTAATGAGAACAAAAAAACAATGGCATAGCGTCATTGCCAATTTTTGAGTCGGCAGTTCAGTGAATAAAAAATCATTCAGCGAAGCAAAAAATATATATCCAAGGGAAAGTCTTGGACTTTAGTGCAATCTTGAGAAATTCTCATATTTAACCAAAAAGCATTTGAAACATTGAACTAAAGAGAGATGCAATGAACAAAAGGGCACTGTAAAAGAGGAGTTCGCAGACAATTGACAAAGATCGTTGCAGGACCAGAGGTACCTAGTCCTTTAAAATTTGTGAAAATCCTTGCCCATTCGTTGGAAATGGGGTATAACAATTAAAGTTCTAAAAAATGCGGCTGAAATGTTTAGATAGATAAAAGCGAAGTTCTCAGAAGCATACACAAATACACCAATTGATGGGAAAAACACAATTTTGTAGATGATGGTGTCGGAGTCGAGCTGCGGCAAAAGTATAATGTTCAGTCAATTTGTTAAATATTAGGAAAATCAAAAAAGCTTATAAACATGTTTATGTTCTATTTCGATTTTTTGGTTTTTGACTGCAGAACAAATCGCTTTCATATATTTAGAAATAATTCACTTATTCAGTGAAACTTAAAAGAGAATTTAAAAAAAACAATAAAAAAGATTCAGTAAACTTGAGACCCAGATAAACGAAGTTTAATGGGAAATTACATTTTGATGATGGTTTCGCCATCGGTAATTTCAATTACCACATGACGTTATTACTAGAGGGCCCGCAAAAAGTATAGGGGCAAGATTTTGAGTGCCGTAAACCCCAATTTTTAAGATTTTGAGAAACCTGTTAGCCCGGGGTCCCTGGGGTTTACGGCATTGGATTCCAAATTGTTCAAAACCCCCGGAAGCGATTTTGGTTTTTAATTTAATTTGCATATGCTAATGGGATAAAAACTATTTTGTTTGTATTTACGCAAATCGAATATAGCTGTCGCCAAACGCCAAAAATATACTATAGCTGTCGCCAACCTAGCATCGACAATTAAAAGTCGCTTTTTCTCTGAGTCTGCGCTATTTTGGCCTGAGTATCGCACAGCTGCTGCATTAAGGCCGTTTTGGCAGGATGCTCGTTTGGCGACAGCAATAGATGCAGTTGGAACTCCTGATTCATTTCATGTAAAATTTGAGCACAACATTGAAATGCACAAAAAAATCTCTTGAGTGGTATTTTTCCAAAGAAGGGTTAGCCGGCTTCTGTTTCCAACGAACAGCAAAGCGAGCAAAATGTACCTGGATTTTGATTTTGTTCAAATCTTTGTATTTTTTGTTTCAAACTTTCTATATAAACTTTTAAAAACGTGAAGTTGATAAAACACCTAAGAACCGAACAAATACATTGGTGATTTTAAATGTTTTTTTTATAACAAAAGCTTATATTCGTATATCAGAGTTTATTGTGACCAGTCGGGGATAACCTGCTCTTTTATAAGGCAAATTTTATTTTTAAATAAACATTTCACAAAACATTGATTTAATTTTCTTAGAACAACCTGCGTTGCCAAAAAAGAGTTTCTAGCTAAAAGCAGAAATCTCAAAGTGAAACCAACGTCATAAAATTGTCGCCAAAAAGTCGCAGGCGAAAAGAGCAAGGAAAAAGCGAAAACGCAGAGAAACAGCGGCTTTCTCGTCGATTCCCGTTTGGCGAAGGCTATATGGCGATTTGTGACAAATTTATTTTTGTAGATGTCTATTATAGGTGTTTTGTAGAATATTTAGCCAAAAAATCAAACGAAATGTGTTTCAACTGAGAGCTTTTCGTTTTTATGAAAACAAACAATCGAAAAATATAGTTTTTTTAAGTTCGAAAAAAGAATGTTTCAATGAATCATTAAACCATTTTCTTGTAGTTCCTCGACAATTGGACTTTTTCAACGTCTCCTGCAAAAGTTTGTTTTCTCATCCCGAGTCTGTTAGGAATTGAGCTTCGAATATAGCTTTTGAAGCTTTTGCGGGACCAAAGGTACCTAGTCCTTTGAAATTTGTGAAAATCCTTGTCCATTCGTTGGAAATAGACTATAATTGTTTCGTCATGTGGTTACTTTTAAGATAAGCGTAACAGATTCGTTGTTTTGAAAAACAAGTGCCAACCACACAGAAAAATTAAACACCAAGATTGTTCGTACATTGATTTCGAACATGGGTAATCATCTAAAATAGTCCGTTCAATAAAATCGACAAGGGGGCAAATACTCGTTATAGCTTTGCATAGTAAGGAAAATTACATTTGTTTTTGTTGATATCATTCATTTTAAAAAAAAATATTTGCCCACTGTCACGTCAAAATGAGTACGCAGCTTGAGAAGTTATACTCTAAACTCAAATCCACACACACTTAAAGATAAACAATCTATAGTCCATTTCCAACAAAGAGTCGACGACATTTTACCGACCTTGATTTCCTCTCGTATTTAACCACTATCAGCTTGAAACATTGAAGTGAATGAAAATTTAACAAGCGAAACAGCACAGTAAAAGAGGAGTGCGCAGACAATTAAGAAATCGCGACCGGACCAATTGTACCTAGTCCTTTTGAAAACCCCTTTTTCCTTGTCTCATTTTGGGAAACGCACTATATTTATGCAAACGAATTTGGGAAAGACGCATTCCTGAGGATTCAAAAGGAAATTGTTTACTGATTCATTGAAACATTCTATTTCCAAACTTAAAAAATAGAATTTTTGTTTTATGAAAACCAAATGCTCAAAATATTATAATTTTTAAAGCTTAAAAGTAGAATGTTTCAATGAATCAGTAACAACTTTCCTTTTAATTCCACAACAATTAGACTCTGTATCTTCATAAAACTAATTTTTATCATTTATCTAATCAGTCTGGATTTGAGCTTCGAGTATATTTGAGGTTTTTTTTTTAGCTACGTGATCAATTTGACGTGACAGTGGAGAAATCTTTTAATCGACAAAAACAGAAACAAATGTAATTTCTCTTGCTGAAAAAGATTTAACGGACCTTTTTAGATGTTCAAAATGTTCAAAATCAATGTACGAAAAATACGAAATATAATTGGTGTTATACATGCACTGATAAAGAAATATCTCTATTCTATTGTCGGAAAACAAATTTTATCTCAAAGTTCTTCGGGAAACATGGCAGATATACTTTTCGTCTCACGCCGAATTGCGTACGCAATTATCAAAGCAGACAAAACAACACGCTGATTTTTGAAAATCAATTCGGTAACGATTCACTTATTAATACATATATACATACACACGGTTTATTCTCTAGGGTTGTTCCCTGAACCGCCAAAATGAATCACAGTTGTCGACTTTCAGTCACTCGACGTTGACTTGAATGTTCCCATTCTCCTTTGATTCGGCTTCAAACGCCTCCTGGCCAAGTTGCTAAACTTGGGTTTGAATATGGGTAATCATCCAAAAAAAAGTCCGTTCAATTAAATCGATAAAGGTGCAAAATCATCAAGCTATAGCTTTGCATAGCAAGGGAAATTAAATTTGTTTCTGTTTTTGTTGATATCATTCTTTTTAAAAAATGGTATACCCACTGTCGCGTCAAAATGAGTACGCAGCTTGAAAAGTTATACTCTAACCTCAAATCCCGACAGACTCTTAAAGATATAGTGCGTTTCCTAAAAAGAGTAGACGAAAATGGGGTTTTCTTAAAGGACTAGGTACATTTGGTCTCGCCGCGATTAATTCATTGTCTGCGCACTCCACTTTTACAGTGCTCTTTCGCTTATTTTATTTATAGTCATTTCGATGTTTCAAATTGTCAAGGTTAAATACCGGCCGATTTCAAGTTCGTGCAGAAGCCGCCGACTTTAGATTGGAAATGGCCTATAAACCATAAGTGCAAAAAAGGCGATGGTGGTGAATTGCTGATGAATTAAAAGGAAATTGTTTCCGGATTCATTGAAACATTCTATTTTCAAACTTTAAAAACATTTTTTGGGCCGTTGGCAGTAGGACAACTGAGAGCTTTTTGGTTTGTGAAAACCAACTGCTCAAAATTTTAAATGTTTTAAAGTTTGAAAATAGAATGTTTCAATGAATCAGTAAACCATTTCCTAGTAGCTCCTCGACAATTGGACTCTTGCAAGGTTGATTGGATGATAATCGATGCACGAAAAATAACTGGTGTTCTTTGAACCGACAAAGAAATCTCAGTTTTAAGGTCGGAAAACTAAATTTCTCTCTAAGATCTTCAGGAAACAGCAGTGCCGCATGTATTTTCGGTTTCACGCCGAATTGCGTACCAAATTCTGAAAGCAAAACAGGTGTCTAAAACTTTATCTAACTGATTTTTGGAATAACGATTTCATTTTCTCTAATCAGGTAAAACATTTAAAGGAATTGAATTCGATACAGATCAATTTGAATTAAAACTTTTTGCTAATTCTACTGCAACGATAATATTTTCAGTCTTACGTTATTTTTCTTACGTTTTCTTGAAAGTGCCATTTACCTATGCATATTTAGTACTTGAGGAAAAAAACTAAAATTATTTTATTTTGCAAACTATATAACAACAATAATATTTTGTGCTTTACCGTTTTTAAAATAAAATTGACTTTAACAATATATTTTCGAATGCGAAATTCCCCTTTTTAACGAACTTTACAAAGCATTGGAACTACTTTTCGAGAAAACCATAAAATGCTCAAAAAACAATCAAGAAGAGTCAAACAGAGTTGTATATGTGAAATGAAAAATGGGCTTTTGCAAATTTGAAAACTTTTAAAAGTTTTTTTCCGGCGCATTACGTTCTTGAATGTGTGTGAATGCAGTTCAAAAAATGATATTTGGTAATTAAAATGTTCAAAATTTCATTAAAAACTTCATGAATTAAGTATAAACTCTGATATTGTTTTCCTTCTAAAATAGTTAAACTTTGAAATAAAGACAAATTGAAAAAACTCAGTTACGAAAACCTTTTTTGGCCTGTTACTCGATGAAAAATATCGTTTGATGAAAAATGTGGAACACCAGCACAAAATAACAAAACATATCACCTTTCTTTAAAATGAAACACCGTAACATTAACCATACAATTTTCGCACAATTTTTCGCCAATTCCATATGAAAATTTGCAATATACAAATGTGTTTTTCATATGGTTTACACATACGGTAGATCGCAAACACCCCAAACACTCATTTTATGATCAAACGAATGCACATTGATCAAATTGATCATTCCAAATTTTGGAAAATTGTGAAACATTTGCATCGATTTTCAATTAAACGTTTTAGAAAAACACATTTTTAGATTGAAACAAATTATTCTGTTGTTTGACTATTTTTAAAAATACACTCTTTTTTAAAATGACTGAGATTATCTCAATTAAAAAAAATTGTGTTCGGTTTTCGGTTCCAAAAGAGCACTGCAAGAAAATTGTTTCAAACACTTGCACATTTCAGCGTACCTCTCCAAAAATAGAGTTTTTGCCCAAATTATGCTCGTTTAGGAATGCGTCACGCTCTCTGATCAGCCGAATGTTGCATGTAATTAGCGCTGTTTCCAAGCGTCTCGTATTTTATGCACAGCCACCTATAGACAACCATTCATTGGTGCACAGAGCACAAATCCTTTTGCAAACATTCTGTTGCAAGTTTAATAATTTTCGACAGTTTTGTGGAGTTTTTAAAAGTTGAAAGTTGAATGTTAATTGTTTCTCTTCTTCGCCTGCTCCTTACGAACAAAAAAATTGTGATAGATTTTTCCAATTTTTACTTATAAAAAAATGTGCTTTTTGTCTCAAAATTGAACGAGATTTCATATTCGTAAAACGGCGTGCTACGATTTTTAGAGTTTAAAAAAAAATTGCAGTTTGAACAAAGCTCCAACACTTTCTGAATATACACGTCGCCCAACTCAAATCGGGTAGAGCTTTCTCTGCGCCTCTGCTTTTTTCACGCTCCTTTCGCCTGCGTAGCGCACGAACTCGGCATTAAGGCTTTATTTGGCAGGATTCCTAATTCCCTTTTCAAATGTTTTATCAGCTTTACAATAATGTTTCACTACGATCAATTATTTATGCCACCTGGAAAAGCGCGCACAACACAATATTATTCTCCTAAATGTAATACGCTCATCTTGAAACAGTGAACTGGTTTTTGCAAGGCAGCTATTAATAGAACAGCTCTCACTATGGAAAAAGTCGTGTTTTTTTTATTAATTTGTATGAATAACATTTATATCACGTCTAAAATGAAATTAATTTTTCCCTGAGGCTCTGGAAAGCACAAATGTTGCAATTGCTAAATGACTATTTTATGCAGTTTTTAAATGCCAGAATTTGACTTTCATTTGCTTAATTCAACTTTTAAATTGAATTCAGATCAGTCTATTTCCAAAAAGTGAAAATATTTTTCACTGTGTAACACTCGTTTTAAAAATTAAAAAAAAACTAAATCCACCCTCTTTGGCCCAATAAATATATGAACTACTTATTGGCACAAACAGTTTTCAGGGTCGGCTTCTTCAATTTGATGTCTACTTTGACAAGTCATAAAAATTACTAATTACAACAGTGAAATGTTGGAACGTTGGATTTGCATGAAATTGCTTTTTTCTTTACTTTTTTTCAGAATTTTCCCTCCTGCTCTTTTTTTCGATAACTACACACAAATTACGATTTCCGACTACACTCGAATGTGTATGGTTAAGTTCTCAAGTCCGAAGTCAGTCCGTATTTATTATGTCCCAGTAGTAGATTTGTAGTATCCTAGAAAAATAAAGGTGTTTATTATGATCAAGAATTTTCTCTACTTTTTGAAAGTTGTGGGAAACAGAAAGTTTCCGTTTTGAATCAAAATGAGTATTAGAAATTTACTGATTCCCAGAGATAGTTCCTTCCATTTAGCTGGTACGGTTAATTGAGTATTCAATGAATAAGCGTCTCACTAGGCACTACACCGAAACATTGCGCAATGTGTAAAACTCGTAAATTAATACATTGGAATGTTCAATTAATAATTTTAAAACGAAGAAACCATTCGTATTTTTCTAGCATTACTTTTAAACGCAACATTTTTCGCTTTTTTTGCAAATTATAGAAGTGGACACGGATAAATGTTTTGCAAGTTTGTTCTAAAAAATTTATAGCACTACCCGAAAATTTCAGCCAAGCTTTTCCAATGTTTTGCATTAGCTTTCGTTCGTTGTGTACCCAGCGTAATCCCCAAAAATATTGCGACTGTTCAACTTTATAAATGAATTTCAGCTCCTTACTGCTTTTTTATTGAAAAAAGTTTCCTCTTTCCATTAACCATATAAATTAATCTAAAGCTTGTTTCTCCGATTTAGCTTTGAATGTTGACTGAGTATTCTATGCACAATTCAAAATCAGGTAAATTCTTAAGTAATAGTCACATATAAAATTAGTCAGGTTTTAGATGCATGAAGGAAGTAGTAATTTGCTTTGCTAAAATAAAAGAAATCATGTTGAAACAGTTGATGAAACTAAAAGTGTAATAACAAATTTACTATTTTTCCTCATGGAAATATTTTGCAACTTTTTTGGAAGATCGTGAAAATTTCCAAAACATTCAAAAGCTGATACCCCACAACTCAGCACCATGAATAATTTCAGCATTTTTGATTATTTATCTAGTATTCAACTTTTTTTTCTTAAAATAGTTTCCCATATTGACAACAGTTTATTGAATTTGAAAATAAAATCAAGTTGGCTCATATTAATGTTGTACGTTTTTTCAAAATACAACAGCTCTGTTCCCAAGGAATTCCTGTCGACCTTCCAATGTTTTTAGATGCGATGCAAACTTGAGAATATTTGAAATATACACCTCTGCATCCAATTTTTTGTTTGCATATTTTTATGAGGATACCAAAAAAAAAATCATTTACATGTTTATGGATTGTGTTTAATGTTTGACATTAGAATTTTTTGTTAATGTGCTTATTTAGATTCGAACCACCAAAGCAAGACTAGCATGTTGGATTGGTGAATTTCAAATTTCAAAACAAGTAATTTATCGTTGTTCATTGTATCAATCAATTTTCTTTTTCTCACTTGTTTTAACAAATGTATTTTTTTACTTTTCTGAATGCATTTGAATGGTTATGTGAAGTTTTGAAGTTTGGCATTAGGCATTTGGTTTGATTCCCACCTGGCGAAGAAACGTATTTTTGATCGTGTTCATACACTTTTAAACCTATTATATATTGAAAATTACGTCAACTCTCCTTTATTTATTGAAAAAAACTAAAAAAATTTTCTATTTGATTCCAAATTATCCAACAAACACTCGTTTTCAAAGAAATTTTTTCCAATTTGGCTGCTACCTTTGACTGAGTATTCTATACAACACAAATCTCACAAATTTCTCGCTACAACACAGCAGGGGTGGACATCAGGCCGGCCCAGGCCGGCCTGGGCCTGGAAATGAAGGCCAGGCCGCGGCCTGGCCTGGGCCGGAGCAGGCCAGGCCGTCCCAGGCCGCGGCCTGGGCCTGGCCTGGGCCTGGGTCATAAAAAGACACAACGAAAAGAGGAATGTTCACAAGTCTGACAGCGTGGCCAAAGAGGATTTGTTTCTCATTTAGCCATCTTGCACAGACAAACCACTTTACATAAAACACATTGGAGGTTTCAAATAACTGAAATTGGCCTGAAAAGTGGATTTTAACCTGATTTGGTTGCTGTCAGTCATCCATAGCATCGGTTGGGAGGCATCTACATTGCTCGCAGGGAAGGAAAAAGCAGAGTGAGGTGGTGAAAGGCGCTCTGTCATGCAATGCTAATCAGATAAATTACAAATTTAACTATGCTTATTCCCAACAACAACTCTTGGTGTTAATTAGCATGCAATCGGGAGGATCAATTGGAATTCCCAGGCCGTGATCGTGGCCTGGTCACCGATCGCGGCCGGCCTGGGCCTGGAAATGACGGCCTGGGCCGGCCCAGGCCAGGCCAGGCCCAGGGCGGCCTGGGAAGGCCTGGCCTGGTGTCCACCCCTGCAACACAGTAACAATTGCACAATGAGAAAAATATTATAAATTTGGAAGCATCGTTTTATTAGTCGGACTATGATTGAACAAACTGATATTATTTTTGTAAAATAGTATATTTGTAAAACCGGGAGATTGTGGTTGAGTGATAGTTTTCCATTCTCAAATGAAAGAGACCAAATTGTAACAGTGAGTTGAACTGCAATTGGTTTTATAATATCAGCAAAAATATCATTCAAAGGCTTATTTATCCTATCGAAAAAATCGTTATTTAAGTTTGTATAAAAATGCAAAAAATGAAACATTCCTGATCTTTAATGCTGATGAATTAATGCCTAATTTTGACCGTGTAAACATTTTCTTTCCAAATTTGTATATTTATAAGTTATGCAATTTTTGTAACCATAATATTCTTTTATGATTTTTTCTAATGTGGCATTTCAAACACAAACCCTTGAATTTAGCTGCTATCGTTGACTGAGTATTCTTCGTACAACGTTATGCCGCGCAATTCTCTAGGAACAACACACAAACATTCGCACAGTTTGTAAAGTTATGTTTGAAATTTACAAACGTTTTTGTAGTTTCAGCTTTGCAATTGTGATTATTTAGCGCAACATTTTTGATTAAAAATGCACTTTTGTACATTATTAAGGTCTTTTTTTATTAATAAGAACATTAAGCTCAAATCAGTAAAACTTTACTTTTTAAAAAATATGTGAGGTCATCCTGAAACAGTAGAAAAAATTACGCAATTCAGTTAGTTTTTATCATACCGAACATTTTCAGAATTTTCTCGTATGTTACAATTTATCTAAAAGTGCCTTGTGATTTCCCTGTTTTTAGTTTAAATGAACAACCAAAAACGGAAATATTCGGTCCCTGAGGCGCCACATGAATTTGTCACGCCAGTAATTGGCAGACAGCTGTCCACAACTCGTCACCCGGAATATTTCGAGCATACTTGATTTTGAACTTTTTGTTATATTTTATTTTTTTCTTACAAGGACATTTAAATAAATTTAAATAGCCGTTGATTTTCAGATTTAATGTCAATTTCTTATTTTGCCTTAAAGTATTATTAAAACATAGAAGACATCTGAAAGAAAACTTTTATAAAAAAATAGAAATTTTTTACTGTCCGAAATTTTTTTAAAACAAACGTAAGTGGTTTAAACATCAATTGAATGTGATGCAAGCAATATGTTTTGCTAAACTACCTGAAACATTGTGATTTTTTTAAACCCCAAAAAAGATTTCACACATTGATTGTTGTTGAACTATTCTTTCGGTTGTAAAACCTTTTAAGAAGTACAAATGAAAAAGTTTTGGATAAAATCTTTTTCTTTAACTAGCTGTTTACATTTCTGAGTATTTTACGTGCTACCAATTGCAAGAGTACACATCAAATCGTTGATTGAAACTTAATGAAACACGTGGACAATTTAAATAAACAAAAAAAAAGAAATTGTCTTTTAACTAGAATTACTTTAAAAAAAAGTTCTTCACGATGGCAAAAAGGAACGGAACGTTTTTTCTCGTAAAACAAGCAGGCTGATTTCGCAACAAAGAAATTTACACTATCTTCTGCAAAATTTACCTACGAAGTTTTCTAGCATGATTCTTTTCCAAATACAATTTCTGGGTTATCCCTAGTTCAAGGGGCGGGTTGAGCCGTAACGTGACAAAACCCGGTTATAGTCTGTTTCCAAAGAAAGGTCTTAGACTTTCGGGCAATCTTGAGAAATTCTCATATTTAACCAAAAAAAGATTTGAAATATTGAAGTTAAAAGAGATGTAATAAACGAAAGAACACTGTAAAAGAGGAGTGCGCAGACAGTTAACAAATATCGTTGCAGGACCAAAGGTACCCAGTCCTTTAAAATTTGTGAAAATCCTTGCCGATTCGTTGGAAATGGAGTGCCACCTTTTTAAAAACATAGCGGAAAAACATCAAATCAATTGGATTGGCTTTCAGTGTTGCCCGAGTATTTAACGATCATGAAGAAAATTATAAACTCTATAAATAATTTGAATTCAGCGGAAAACTTTCCAACGTTCTGCATGTTGGTTGACAAAAATTTTATGATTTCCACCAATAACCACCGTTTAATGTTGGTGTACACAGCAAAACATTAATTGAAACTTGGTGAAACACACTCACAATGTCAGATTAGATTTTTGTAATCGATTAACAGTTTTTCTCGTTTCTAAAATTTTTCTTTAGACTGGCAAATTCAAGTTTTTTATCAGGTCTTTTTTTCTTTTTTGGTTGCTAACTTACCTCAGGATTTTGTGTAAACTTTTGTAAACAGTTTGAAATTTCGTTCAAAAGCGGCTCATTGTTAAAAGAAAATTCATTGTTCTCTTAACTTGTGTAGCCATCAACAGAATACAATTTTAGCAACGACTGGATTCTTTTTTGACAGAACTTTTATGATTTTGGCCAATTTACCAAGTACTAAGCAAAGTGCCCAACATTACGTTAATGAAAAAGGTGAAACACAGGCATGATTTTCAATGATAAAACAATTTTTTGCACAGTTGTCTAAGCCATGAATACTATCTTATAAAAACACCTTTTTCTGGGAATTTTTAATTTGGTAAAAATCAGTTGAAAGGATACGCTTAAAATCTCCAATTGTTAGCGTTCTCTACAAAACATTTATTGAACCTCGTGAAACACAGGGACAATTTAAAAACACAAAAAATAAAATATACTAGACTTTACAGAACTTTAAAAAACGCCGTAAAACACTTTTTTTTAAATGCAAAACTAAACCACTGAGATCAAATTTATTTGATTCATTTTTAGATTACTTGTCCGGCAGAGTTGCCGAGTTTTCAATAAACAACTAGAAACCATTATAAACTATTAGAGAGATAATCTGAAAAAAGCAGGAACTTTTGCAACGCTCTGCGCATTGCTTGACAACATTTTTATGATTCCCAGCAAATTCAGTCGTTGAATGTTAGTTTACACAGCACAACATCGATTGAAACTTGGGGAAACACAGGCACAATCTTACAAGAGATTTTTTTTAAACGATCAGCTTCATTTTTATATTCTTGGTTTAGACCAACCTTTCATAATCTTTTTTATCATGTCTCGTTATTTATTGACTGAATACGAGAATTCTGTGTACTAAGAGTTTTGTAAATTCTAAACAATCTGAAACTGACAGAAAATTAGTTTAAAAGCGGCTCAATTGTTGAAAAAAACTTTATTGTTCTATTAGCTTGTGTAGCCATCAATAGAATAAAATTTTAACAATGATTAACTTCTTTTTTGACAGAACTTTTATGATTTTCACCAATTCACCAAGTACTAACCAAAGAGCCGAACATCACGTTTTTTGAAAAAGGTGCAACGCAGGAACAATTTTTCTGATAAAACTATTTTTTGCACAGTTGTCAAAGTCATTATTACGTTTTATATATAACATGGACAGGAACACATATGAAAACCTTTTATATGAAATCTGTTTGACTGGCTTCTGGCTTGCCTGAGTATTAAATGTACTTTGAAAAACTGTCGAAAACGTTGAAATAATCTTAAATTTTCTAAGAATTTGCTTTTTGCTGTCGTGTTGCAGTCATTATTGCAACTGTTAGCAAATTTTCATTAGGACCAGATGAAACATAGTGATAATGTCAAATAATTTCATTTTTACAAATTGGCTTCACTGATTTAACACAATTTAAAGGTGCTGCGGACTTTTGAGTTTTTCGTTAAATAAAAAAAAACCAAAAAAAAAACCGTTAAATAAAAACAAAAATACGTTGTTTAGGTAGTATTTTGATTTATTACTTCAAAAAAAATTTTTTTTCTTTTTTAAGGGGCCGTAAGGGGCCTTTTCAGATTGGAAATGAACCGTATGCAAATTGGCCCATTTCAATTGAAATCATTTTTCCGAACACCGCTCCAGACAACGGCCGTGCGCAAAATGCTTGCCAAGTCTTCATTAGCATAAGATTCTGAAAAGGCCCCTTACGAGCCCTTTAAATTTGTATGCTGTTGAAAATATTTTCGTAGTGACACGTTTAAAGTTTAAATAATTGTAAAACACACAAAGGAAACAATGAACTATTTAATCTTTTTCCAAATTCAGGCATACAAGCCTCATATTGTGAAACCAAGCGATGACAATGATAAAACTTCTGAAACTGAAATATATTATTTTAATGTTTTGTCATATCTGTTAAGGAAAGAATATTATCCACTTTCAATGTCCTGAAAGTTGTTAAAGTATAATAGGAAAGTTGTTAAAGTATAATAGGAAAGTTGTTAAAGTATAATATGTTGTTGTTAAAGTATAATAGGTTGAAAGAACATCGAACATTTCCTCTTCTTGTTTTTTTTTTTCAAATGTTCGTCTGCGCCTCCGGACACTATAAAAAAGAGCAAAATAATTTTACGAAACAACATAAATGTTTGAATCAAAAATGCCTTTAATTTAGCAATTCACCTGTGTTATTCTTATTATTTTGTTCCCTTTTAATTCTCTATTTTTCATTGTTTGCTAACTGCCTGAGCAATTTATGTATCTCGCGAAACTATTGCAAACTCTTTAAGAAGTATCAGTTGTATGAAAATTGGTTTAGAATTGTATGAAAAGCTAGATTTTAAAAAAAAAATGCTTTTCTGCGGAGGTGCCTGAAATCATCAATTTAAAAATAAAATACAAAAGATTTATTTAAACTGGCGGAAACATAGTGCTAATTTGAAATCCCTAAAAAGTATTACACATTGATTGTAGTTACGGAAACAATTTTTTTTGTTTGAAAAACCTTTGAGAAGCAAAAATATTAAAGTTTTCCTGTTTACATGCAGCTATATTAAGAAGGTGCGAAGTTATACGCAATTTTAAAATTGATAAAAATCAGCTTAAACGGCTACGTATAAAACACCAATCGCAAGTGCACACATCGAAACATTGAATGAAACATGTTGAAACACAGGGACAATTTAATTGCACTAAATAAGATATTGTTTTTTATCATTATGTTCTTTTTCCATCATATTTATTGGTTCTTTATTTATTGCTTATTTTAATTCCCGGTCTTTTTATTTACAAGTGCAGTTGATTTGGATAACATTTATTAAATCGTGAATATAAACGGATTGAAAATCTGTACATAAAGTAAAACACATTTTGGGGTAAAATCTAGTGGACAAAAATTATAACACTTCAATTCATTCAAAAACAAATTTGCGGTTTTGCAGGAATGGAAAAACTCATAATTCAAAAAAAAATTGTTTATTCACCTTCATTACACACAAATAAATGTAATTTTATTTTATTTCGCTAATTTTTTTATTTTGTTTGTTAAAAAGTTTAAACGGTAAATTTTTCTCAATTGAATAAATCTTGAATCTTGAAATAAGTGTGAAAAAATAAAACGCTGTCGGCAAACATAATATTGGAACGGCAAGAGCTAGAAATAATAATTTTTTTATCTGACTACATTTAATGAATATTTTACAGTTTTTGTTTAAAAAAAAAGATTATCACCACGCTTCAATATCTTGAAGCTTCCTTTTTCTGATATAATAAAATTATTTTCAAATGATCTTCAAAATTGTCATTTAAAATTTTAATTTTCGGAACAATCATTTTTCACCGATTGTAAATAAAGCCAGCGAACAGCTTATTGAAATAAACTGAAACGCAAAGTCAATGTTTAGCATAGGTGTAGGAACTAAGTAAATCGCATTAAAGAACATGAAATTAATAGAAAAAACGAAGCCTAATAAATCGTGTTTTCTGTTTTTACACCTTGAAATTTTTTTTCCAGGCTGCATGATTTTAAATTTTTTTTTTTTGAATTTTTAACCCGTACACTGAGGGGAACTTAGTTCGACAAATAGTTAACACAAATGACGAAATTTGCCCGATGAAAAGCTCTAGCATGATCAAAGAAGTAGTTCTTGATTATACTTCATATCGTTCTGAAACGGGAAACTGACTTTTTTCTAGTTTCAATGCTATTGTTTTTTTTGATCGGGATATCTTTCGCGCAATTTGTAAAACGGATGATAAATTTGAGTTTTTTAACCTCTCTTTCGCCCATCTCTATCGCTCTTTCCCCCAACGAACACCAAACAAATCACGATATCTCATTGAAATATTTTCACCTCGCCTCCACAATTTCGGCCGTCCCAGAAATCCTTGAGGTGGGAGGGATCAGCTAGCGGCGTGCGCAGTGATGCGGAATAAACGCCTGTTTTCAGGCTCCAAACAGCCGGCTTTCTCTCCTTGCTCCCGGTGCTATGTTCGAAATGGGCCACAACAAAATTTCACGCTTTTCTGTTGTTTTTGTCGTTGTTTCTGTCACATGGGTTGTTTTTTTCTGTTACAAAACACAAATTGTGCGAAAACCAGTTTACTTCTCAGATCTTAGCCGCAACTCTTGAAATAATAAAGGTTTTTAAAACTCTTTAATTAGTTTATGAATTTCCTAAAATTCGAAAGAAGATAAAAATTTCGGTTTCACTTCACTGTTTAGCAAATTTTTTTATAAAAATTGGTTTAAATCCTCTGTAATGGTGCGTTGTCATTCAAGGTGTAAAAAAAGAATTGTAACAATTTATCTTTTCAGAAAAGTTCAAGAGGACATGTTGAGCAGAAAAGATAAATTTCCTTTTGCTTTTGCCACATGGGTCGTAAATTTTTTGATTCTAAAAATAGCATGAAAATGCTGAATTTTGGGAAATAAAAATTCGGGTTTACTTCACTGTTAAACTCAATTTGTATAAAATGGTATGAACCACTTTATTAGTAGGTCTTCCTTTAAAGTTTAAAGAGAAAAAAAATTTAAAAACTTAACTTTTCACAAACTTTAATAAGGAACTGCAGATCAGAAAGATACATTTCCCAAAAGAGCAAAAGAAAAAAGTTCAAAAAACCTTTTTTTTTTGTTTTCAATTGTATTTTGTTATATAGTTCTTCGTAACCAAACTACCAACTCTTACAACGTAGACTGGTCTGTCACGAAAAAATCATTAATCAGTAATGGTTGACAAAAGTTTTTATAAATAGCTGTCGCCAAATTGGAATCCGCCCAAAAACGGCCTTAATGCAGTTTTCGTGCGATACGCAGGCGAAAATAGCGTGCAAAAAGCGAAGACGCAGAGAAAAAGCGGCTTCTTCTCGCCGATTTTTGTTTGGCGGTGGCTATACAACATTTTGGAACACAAGCAATTAAGCCTGAATCGACGATGTTTCCCCCGTATGTTAGCAAATGCAACAAAACATTCAATTCACATTTTATATTTTTCATATGCTTGTTGTTTTCGATAAAAACAAAAAAAAACCACTTTACATTATTGTAAAAAGAGAAAACAATGTTTTATATGAAACTAAATTCCTTTAACCAATTTTTTTCACGTCCTACGTCATTCCCACATTAAACTCTATTTCCATTTCAGTATCGTAAACTTTATATATTTTTTTATTACAAGCTAATGAATCACAGAACTAACAAAACATGTATAATATAAAACAGTTTATTAGGAAACGTTTTTAATTTTTTTTATACTAACAATACCGGAAGCGTGTTATTTTTGAAAATGTGTCTTTTTTTGGTTTAACTATAGGACATTTCCAAAACTGAGACAAGGAAAAGGGATTTTCCTAAAGGACTAGGTACAATGGGTCCCGCCGCGATCGTCTAATTGTCTGCGCACTCCTCTGTTACAGTGCTCTTTCGCATATTTTATTGATATTCACTTCGATGTTTCAAATCGTCAATGGTTAAATACCAAGGAAATTCACGGTCATGCAAAAGTCGTCGTCTCAAGATTGGAAATAGACTATATTAGATTGCATTACAATGATTTAAAACTAAATTAAAAACAAGTTTTTTTTACAAACAAGTTTTTTAGTGTATTCTGAGGCTCATATTTTCACAAAGACAAGCCGACGGACACTGCTGAGCAACAAATCAATAATGTCAATAATGTTAAAAAGATAATTTAGAGCGATTAAGATTCAGAGATTCCGAGAGAGGGAGAGAGAGAGAGAGAGAGAGAGAGAGAGAGAGAGAGAGTGCGATTGAGAGCAAAAACAGAACCTTTGGTTTTTAAGAGATCAGTGTTCCCTGGGCTACGAAATCGGCACCCCCGGGGCGTATTTGTCTGCCCTGATTGCATTACCTACTCCCTTCGGGGATGGACTTCCCAAATCAGTCGCTCGTTTCGCTGACCATTTCGTAGAAATTATGTTTTGATGTCCAAAAAATTGATTTTTCTATAGAGATCTTTTACAACCATTTTTTTAAATCGTCGCTGAACTTTTTCATATGCTCTTACATTTTCATTTCAGTCGTAGTTTTTTCTTCAATTTTTTTGTACGATGTTTAATTTTTTCTATTTTTTGCCATTTGATCGGCAAGAGAATTTAAAAAAAAGTATTTTTCACCTGAAAATTCTTTTTTTTTGTTTTGAAAACATGTGCCATCTCCATTTATTTCTGCAGAACATTGGGATTTTTCTAAAACGTGTGTAACACAAAACCAATTTGTTATGAAGGAAAGTATATAAAAAAAAGCCAAACTATTTTGTTGGCTGTTATTTATTTATAACTCTTATTTTGTATTTTCTTTGTATTATTCACAAAATTTCATTACGTATACACTAAAAAAACGAAATTTTAATCGTACTGAAATTAATACCGTGAAACTTTAATCGTAAAATGAAAATATAATCGTACGTACTACATAACGTAATTAAATTTTTAACTTCATTACCAAGTTTTGCCAAGTTACTATAATTATGCCGTTAAAATTACAAATCAATATGTTGACTATTTCGTAAACAAACTTTATAAAAACATTTTTCTCATCATAAATAAGTGGCTCGTTTCGCTATTTTGACGAAAGTGTGTTTCAAAGCCGAAAAATTTTTTCAACATAATTTTTTTTTCATTTTTTTCGCCATCAATTTATTTTAAAAAATTATTTTTTGAAAGTTTAAACTCGATTTCCAACGAATGAGCAAGGATTTTCACAAAATTTAAAGGACTTTCTTATATCTTATACCTTATGGTCCTGCAACGATCTCAATATCTGTCTGTACACTCCTCTTTTCCAATGTTCTTTCGCTTATTATATCTCTGTTAATTTTAATCTTTCAAATCCTTTTTGGTTAAATACGTGACATTTTTTCAAGATGCCCGAAAGTCGAAGGCCCTCCCTTGGAAACAGACTGTACATTCGCTGAAATGTTTCACTGACTCTGTTTTTTCATTTCAATAGTTTTTTTGGTTTCATTTTTAATGCATATTTTTTCCTCTTGAAATAGCTATTTTTCACTTGCGTTTTTTTTGTTTTTGATGAACCTGAAGCCGTCCCATTGATTTCTGCCAAACATTGTGTATGTTATAATCCGTATGGAACACTAAACTAATTTTGTTAAACCGAGTTAGTGAATCTTTCCTGTTTCAAATACAAAGTAAAAAGCTTGACGATGATGATGTATAAGTAAGAAAAGTAGAGAACTGTTTGATTTGGCAACCGTGCGTAACATTCAACCATTTAAAAAGAATTTATTTAATTTTAAAACTATTTTTATTATTTGGATCAATAAAAATGTAACTTAATCATATCCTAATTGTTTACGCTTATCTTTTCAACACCAAACAAAAAACAAAAAGATTTGCCGCTTCGAAAGTTTAAAAAAAAGCTACAGAACTAAATTACACATAAAACAAGATGCCTCTCGTTCCAGGAAAAAAACAATATTAGTTGAAAATTTTCAATGCCTTATTACGTAAAACATTAATTTTCATCATTTCGTTGATTGACGTAAATATGTAATAAATAAATTAGTTACTTAACTTCGAAATAGTGTTTTGTTAAGAAAACTGAAAATAAACGAAAAGCAAAACTTCAAAAAAAAGTAATCTTGTAACTTTTAGTTTTCGAAATTTTGTAATATTAGTATTTGATTCAATAACGAGTTATATTATCATTCAAAATGGCAAACTTTGAGAGATCTTTTCCTTTTTTTAGGAGCTTTGTCTTTAGCAATACACCAGAAAACACTTTGTTTCTTCATGCATACGTATCATTCAACCAAAACTTTTTTGTTTTTGTTTTTGTTTTTTTTTTTCAATTTTTTTTGAAAAAATTGAAAAATACAGTAGTTTATCAAAAATTTTTGTAGCATAAAAATTTCAGTTAAACATTCAACAATGTATCAACTACAATTTTTTTAATCAACGAAATTTTTTTAATCAATGAAATTTTTTTAATCAATGAATTTTTTGTAATCAATGAATTTTTTGTAAACAATGAAAATACACCATTTTAAAATATACTCAGCACTTTTATAGGTTTGCAGCTTTTAACGCAATAGAACTATAACTAAAAACACAAAACAATCGGGTTCACGGTGCTATTAAAAAAACTCAATTGTCGCAATTTTTTTTGTTCAATAGACATTTTCAGTTAAATTCTTTCTCTCTTTTTCCCTCAATTCTAAGTTTTCCATCTCTACCCCCAGTTAATGCATTTACCCACTTGTTTACTCTTTTGTGTTCGAGAATGCATGACACAACTGCATCTGCCAGTGACACGTGTAAATACTCTGTCAGCTGAGACTCTATTTCAACATTTTCGGGATTTTTCGTTCAATGAATGGGCAATGAGTTTCAAAAATTTTAAAGGACTAAGTACCTTTGGTCCTGCAACGATCTTTGTTAACTGTCTGCGCACTCCGTTTTTACAGTGTTCTCTTGCTTTTTTTATCTTCATACAATTAAATGTTTCTTATCATTTCTGGTTAAATACGCGTCATTTTTTATTTTTTTTTAAATGCCCGAAAGCTAAAACAGACTATATTACGGAATGCTCCAATTGTGGAAATGATAATGTGACTACTAACGGACCATTCTTGAAACATACATGCCACGAATTTTTTTTTTCAATTGCCCATTTTGTTAAGAAAAAATTTATACCTGCCGTTTTTTACTCGTTATGGCTCAGATATTCTGCAATAAGCAGTAAGATTTTATTGAAACAGCCAATATAGTTATCTACAGCATCTGCGCTTTTACTAGATTTTATCTTCAGAAACTGCCAAACTACAGCGAAATATATTTTCGTAAAAAAGAGCCAATCCTGAAATGAAACACCCTAGTAAGGGCGCGTTTTTTTCTTTTTTTCCCTAATCTTCTCTTCTAGAGAAACTGAGAAATGATATCGTCAGCTGAGACTCTTTTTCAACATTTTTTGTTTCACAGATTTTTTGTTTTGTTTTTAATAATCACGGCATGCAGCAATTGTGGAAACAATTGTTTTCCTACTAACAGGCCATTCTTGAAACATACATGCCACGAATTTTTTTTTCAATTGCCAACTTTTTTTTACGAACATCTGTCGCTCATTGTGAATAAGATATTGTCATTATTAACAAGCTGTTCTTGAAACATACAAGAATTGATCTTTGACGCTGAGATAATATTGAGCGTTGTAACGAGACATTCTTGAAACACCCAAGACCCTTATTTAACCTCTAGCAGCTTGAAACATTGAAGTAAATAGAAATTCAACAAGCGAAACAGCACAGTAAAAGAGGAGTGCGCAGACAATAAAGCAGTCGCGGCGGGACCAAATGTACCTGTCCTTTAGGAAAATCTCTTTTTCCTTGACTCATGTTTTGAAACGCATGGGTTTTTTTCAAAAATAGATTTTTTTCGGGTGCACATTAAATTGTAAAGAAAATTTAGTCCGTAATAACCAGGCAATCCTGAAACACCCAGGTAAGGGTCAAATTCCTTTGTTCGCCCGGATAGCATTTGTTTAACATTTAAACTTTTCGTTAACACTTTAGTTTTTTGTCAACTTCACACAAAAAAAAATTAACGTTGCACTACCCACGAAAACAATCAGCTCCTGCGATTTGTTGAACTGGACGGTAAAAGTCTCTCGCTAAGAGACGCAGACAGAACGTGAAACGCCCCTGGAATCCTTTGTCTACAGCATACTCTGCTACCAGTAATATTTTTTATCCCTTTCCGTTTAATTTACGGCCAATATTTAGAGTGCGATTTTTTTAAACACTGTAAAAACGCAAAAAAAAAAAAATTAAAATACCCTTTTTAAAGCCAATACTAAAGCCATGATTGAATTTCCGCCAAGATCACGTAAAGTGCCAAGTTGCTGATTTGCGCACACTTTTCTGTAAACACCGCGACGTCGGCTCTGCGTTTGGTCCGTTGGGACAAAATATTTTGCTTCTAAATCGCAAAAATACTTTTTTCGATACGTACATCTAAAATGCCTGTTGAAACTAGCAACAATAAAAACTAATAAATCAAATAAAATAAACTTGTAAAAAAAGGTATTTGATGATCCTTTTAATTATCACGGCATGCTCCAATTGTGGAAACAATAGTTGTACTACTAACAAGTTGTTCGTGAAACATCCATGCCATTACAATTTTCAAAAATTGCTTATTTTGTTAGTTGTCTTTTACGAGTCAATTTTTTACCCATTGTGAACCAGATATTGTCATAAGTAATAAGATTTTCTTGAAACAGCCAAGATAATTATTTTCATTATCTGCGCTTTTACTAGATTTTAATCAGCTACTGCCACATAACAGCGAAATGATTGTCCGTAAAAACAAGCCATTCCTGAAACACCCAAGTAAAGGTCCGCTTTTTAATTTATTTTTTACAATTACTTGTTTAACACAACTTGAGAAATTTGATCGTCAGTAGAGACAACTAAATCCAGAAAAATTCAAGTTCTATTATATTTTTGTTAAATTCCCAAGTCAGCAACTAATTGTTAAAAAAAAGATTTGTCCGTAATAAGCAGCCATTCTTGAAACACCCAGGTAAGGGTCAATTTCCCTTGTCCGCCCGGATACGACGTTTCCGGAGTCAATGGATTGCAGGGGCCTGGGCCCCTCCCACGCAAAAGAACACTGTTTGTTTCCGTTTCGGGACCTTTTATCGGCTTTTATTTGTTTTTTTCCACCTGAAACTGCATCGACGTTTATGTTTTAATGTACTCTTAGAAATATTATTAAATAAAACATAAAATACGTAAATGTTGTGACGGAATGTTGTTAGATTAAAAACAAACTGAAAACAATGATCTTCACAGAAACTTCACTTCAAAATAAATTTTTAGTGTTTTTATTTCAATGTTTCAATCATATAATGGAAAACGTTCTTTTGTTAATATGCTAAAGCAGTTGATTTAGGGGTTTAATTGTAAATTTTTCTATGACCAATTTTTATTCTAGGCTATTAACTAATTTCTTTTTCATACCAAACGACGGCTGGTGGTCTTCATTACATTAGAAACGATACAAATTAGTCATTAAAATATAAAAAAAAGTGATTATAAAAAAATCCTTACCACAGATAAAGTTTGGCACGTAAAATGAAGGATTGCCTGAAAGAAAATGGCAGTTCAAGGGACGATAAGAAAAATGTTTCTTCCGAAAAAAAACCGGTTTTTAATAGCAGAAGAAAAAGTAAGCATTTTATTGCAATCAAGTTGGTTGTTCATCAAACTTCTAAAGTTTGTGACAAATTTCAAAACGTTTTGCTTGAAACATGCACTTCCAAGCTGAATTTTTTTTTTTATTTTAGTAAAAAAAAGAAAACAAATTTGTGACACTTAAATGTTGCTACTAAAAGCCATTAAAAACAAATATTGTGTGAAACTGTTACTCTAGTTGCTTTATTTGCTTTCAAGTGAATGAATTGTTTCGGCTCTTTTAATGTTTCAGAAATATAAGGTAAAACAGTCTGTTTCGAAATTTATAGTTTGGCATGGAAAACGACCGTGAAACAACCGAAGCGAAATAATTAAAAAATATCGCGTATTTGGAAGGAGAATTATCATAGCTAGTAAAAAAAATATCCTTACTAAACAAGTTTGGTACGCAAATTTCAACAGCTGCTTTATAAGAGTATTACATTTAATGGATAATATTATACATAATTTTCTTCTGCAACAACAATATCGATTTTTTCGTAAATGACAAAAATACTAATTTTCTTTTTTTACAATGTTATCTGGAAAGAAAGATTCACGGAATCCTGTTTGAAATTTTATAAAAAAATGGAATTTCTGTTAAAGTGTTTTGAAAGATGATAGGAAAACTGCTAAAAAAATTTTTTTGTTAAGCAACACTGATGGGGAAGCAAAAGTAATTTGTACTACATTCATATCATAAACTTTCTATTTGAAACATTCAATAAAATAAAAACTAAGAAAACAAACCAATTTGTTAAATGTAGATCAACGTTTTTCAATATTTTTTAAAGTAAAAACAAAAAAAAATTAAGGTATAAAAAATATTTTTTTATCTTGTTATCTCAAACAAAATCTCACGCAGTTTGTCTTTTCGTTTCAGGGCCCTTTTCTTTAAATTAAATCTTTTGTTATTTTCTATTTTGAAAATTCATTTACAAATATTTTATAATTTCCAGCAGTTCAATGTTGCACCAAAAAGTTAAGTAAGATTAACCTGAAATCAATCTTATCTTCTCCTGTCTTTCCTCCAAATAATTTTGATTGTTTGTCGAAATCTTTTTCTAGATGACTATTGCTCTAGTAAGTTAGAAAAACTTTGGTTGAATTTACACACTCGAAGAAATTAAAACATAATTTCAGATTTGAATGAAATCTACAAAATTTTATACTTAAACTAAACTTAATAAAAATTTTATTTAAAAAAAAACATAAATTGACAGATGCTCATTCCTAGAAATCATCAACTTCTTGCAAGTCACTTCTTCTGTCAACCGGAATACAAAATACACGCCTAATAGAAATTCTCAATTGCTCCTCTTTCAGACAAAAATTGCCTTGTTTTGCAGCTTCTCTGCGTGTGTCAAGTGCAAGTGACGGGGACTCAGCTTTTTGTTTTTGAAAGAATTTCGGCTTTAACTTTTTTGCTTCAAAATTGGAAAACCCATTTCTTCTATTCTTTCGACGACTACACTATCTTGTTGTTTCTCCTTCTCTTTTAGCAACGAAAAAAAAAAAATTTTTAGTGTTTAATTTATTTCATATCGTCAGGCATAGGTTTCAAAACTCTTGCATGAAAAACTTCGCGGTCGAAACAAAGTTCCGCGACACACGGTGATCTTACGTATTTTAATACTCTCGCCTATGTACTAGAAAATAAGAATAAAAAACTTTTTAAAAAATTTCCATCCCTTTTCTACTGTTCTATATTTTTTGTTCTCGCAATAAACTTTGTTTCTGTATGGTTTTAGGTTGGTTATAGTCAATTTCCAACGAATGGGCATGGGCAAGCATCTTAGATAATTGTCTGGGCACTCCTCTATTACAGTGCTCTTTCGCTTATTATTTTTCTGTTCATTCAATATTTCCAATCCTTTTTGGTTAAAAACGTTCCAATTTTTCAAAGTAGAAGGCAGTCCTCTGGATACAGACTATAGCAATTGTTTCTACCCACATTTTTTTCCCAATTTAATCGGCAACCTTGTGTTTCAAATTACTCGGTAAAAAAACACTTTTTTAACCTGTGCAGTTTACTCTCAGTATTTTTTTATATGATTCTGCCATACTATTTCAGATATAGTTTTCAAATAATTTCTCCTTGTCACAAAATATCACTGTTTCTCAAGTTTAATTTACTTTTGAAAGATTTGTAATGTTGTTACGACTGCAGGACGAAAGTTTGTTTTGAGAAATCAAATTAAACTTATGAACCAAAATTGTAACTTTGCCACGAGGAAAAACTGTCAAAAGTAGATTTACGCTTTTAATAACATAATCATGATTTTAATCAAAATTGAACACATGTTTATAAAGTTGAAATCCCCTTAAATGCAAAAACTCTGATCAGAATTTGTTTAAAAAACATCCCTAAAAACAAGTTCCTTTGACTTTTTGATAATTCATTTGGCCATATTACGTGAATTGTCACTTACTTTCGTTTTTTCTTGAAGTTTTATATTTACAGCAATAATAAAAGATTGGTTTTCCTTCATAAAATGAAGTTTAAAAAAAACTTTCAGCCGAAATCTTTTCCCCCATGTCCTCATCTCAGTTTTATCCGTTTTGTTTTTCCCTTGCTGTTTTTTTTGGGTTTTTTTTTCGTTAGAAAATTTAGATAAACGCAATGTTTCACAGGCTTGTGGTCTTTTAACGTATTCAACTTCGGTTGATGATGGTAGGCACGCCATTGAAATTTATAAAACTTAAATTTTCGCATAAACATTAATAAAATCTGAAATTAAAGCAGCGTGAACCTTTGAAATGAAACGCCATCAATTATTGCGATAGAAAAACTGAAAAGGTTAAGTTGCTTTTCCCAAATAAGATTTTCAATCTCGTGTAGCTTACAATCAGTTTTAGCCTGCTTTTAATAAGCTTACAACGGTGAAATCAGGTTTGTTTTAGCTTTGTTTTCAACTTGTTGGTCGACAACAAAATTATTTTTTTTTAATATGCAATTTTATGTTTCAAAAGACTGGGATAAAATTAATTTTTTTAACCAAAACAGTACCATCACAGGTCTTTCACTTTTGTTATTGCGGCAGCGCGAAGCGCTGCGCGGTGGTTTGGTTCCTCGCCTAATTACTGCGGGGTCACTAAAAACTAAATGTTCCACAGTTTCCTTCAACATCAATATTTTTCAATTCTGACAAAAGCATCGTTTTCAGCATCAAACACTGCCCCGGAAACTTGTTTGACAATCTCAAAATTTTCAATTTTATAATTGGGACATTCTGCTGCAAGGCCCAAAAAGTGGCGATGTCTCCCGTATGTATGATATCGTCGCAGAACTTGAGAACGGGTTGACCGATCAACCTGAAATTTTGCTTACAGGTCGGAACCCGTTGCAGTTCGGTGGGCGTAGACTTTGAGCCAGTTTCATCTACAGGTTTTCTTACAGTACCATAAAAAGACGGTCATAAAACGGACTTTCAGGCACCACGGTCGCAAACATGAATATTTTTCAAAATAGATTTGTCCATTGAAAAGTACACGCAAAGTTGATCTAGAATATATATTCAGACAAAAATGGCGAATTTCCGTTTTGATGCAATGGCGTCATTTTTGTTTGAAAAGATAGCAGTACAGCATGTTGTGAAAAAGGGCGCCGCACGAGGACGTCAGTGTGACTCTTGTAGCTCAGTGGTGTACAGGACGGGCTCGTACGCGGGTGATCCCGGGTTCGGATCCTTATGCAGCCATTTTTCTTTTGCTTTACTAGATCAATTGGAAAGAATCAGTTTTAGAGTTTTTTTCTTCAAAATAATAAGGCAAACCACAAACTGACATCGAACTTCGCTTGCAAGAAAACAATACATCCAAATTTGCGCTTTATCTCTCTACAAGGGTGGCTGAAACTGGGTATTTTCAAAAATCATTTATTAAATGTAACTCTTTTCAAAGTCATTATTTTCAAGTTCTGTTTGTTGCAAAACATAGTTATAATTGTGCAACACATACTATGTTAAGGAGGATTCGAACTACCCTGGATAAAGTTTTTACATTTTTCACGGCCGAGTGGCTAAGAGGTCGGACTGGTAATCCGAAGTTACCTCAGTTCGATCCCTCGTCGACAAAACTTTTTTGCCATTTTTGTTTTGAGTAATTATTATGTTAGAGAAATATTTGCAGTGCATAATTAGTGTAAAACTTTTTTTTCTAACTTTTAGAAATTTTGGCTTCGGGCCGCGGGCCGGGCCGAGATTTTTTGGAGACCGGGCCGGCCCGGGCCGGCCCTCAGCCACCCTTGTCTCTCTCCCTTCCTCCCCCCCTACGGCCGATAAAAAAGTCAATGGCGGCTAAAAATTAGGCCTTTGAACGATAAAAAAAATGCGGCCTGTCCGACAAAAAAAGGCGGCCTGCGGCCGCTATTGATGATAGCCTTCGGCCGATAGTGAAGGCGGCCTGCGGCCGCTATCGATGACGGCCTTCGGCCGACAGTAAAGACGGCCTGCGGCCGCTATCGACGACGGCCTACGGCCGATAGTGAAGGCGGCCTGCGGCCGCTATCGATGACGGCCTTCGGCCGACAGTAAAGACGGCCTGCGGCCGCTATCGACGACGGCCTACGGCCGATAGTGAAGGCGGCCTGCGGCCGCTATCGATGACGGCCTGCGGCCGCTATCGACGACGGGCTTCGGCAGATAGTAAAGGCGGCCTGCGGCCGCTATCGACGACGGCCTTCGGCCGACAAAAAAAGGCGGCCTGCGGCCGCTATCGATGTAGGCCTTCGGCCGATAAATAAAGCCGGCCTGTGGCCGCTATCGATGACTGCCTTCGGCCGATAGTAAAGGCGGCCTGCGGCCGCTATCGACGACGGCCTTCGGCCGACAAAAAAGGCGGCCTGCGGCCGCTATCGATGACGGCCTTCGGCCGACAAACAAAGGCGGCTTGCGGCCGCTATCGATGATGGCCTTCGGCAGATAGTAAAGGCGGCCTGCGGCCGCTATCGATGACGGCCTTCGGCCGATAGTAAAGGCGGCCTGCGGCCGCTATCGACGACGGCCTTCGGCCGACAAAAAAAGGCGGCCTGCGGCCGCTATCGATGCTGGACTTCGGGCGATAAAAAAAGCCGGCCTGTGGCCGCTATCGATGACGGCCTTCGGCCGATAATAAAGCCGGCCTGCGGCCCCTATCGATGATGGACTACGGCCGATAGTGAAGGCGGCCTGCGGCCGCTCATAGAGAGGGTAGCAACAGTATTCAAAGAATACTGATAAAAAGGGGACAATATTTGTGTGAAAATGCGATCCGCAAGAGATGGGGTGGTTTGGAAAAGGCTGGATAAAAAGAGAACAAAATGTTTGATCTGCTTTAAAATAAATTCTTGAACATCGAACAAGAAATCGGTTTCAAAACATATTATTTTAAATTGACAGCTATTTTGTCAGAAACAAAAATAACCAAACCACCTCAGCCTTTTTCCAAAATTACCACATATACTGGTGTATGCTCTAACTGACAAGAAAAAAGTTTGTGTGTTTTCTGCAACAAAATAACGAAGTTCTTCTACCTAAAACTTTTAATGATATTTGTACAGAGAGGTTATAGATTTTGGTAATGGTAATAATGGTAAGATATTGGTAATATTGAGCCAACATAAAACACTGTGAAAATTTGTTTTTATCAAGAAAGTTACACAATTCACTTTGCCAGGACTTTTTTAAAACTAGGCAGCGGCCATTTTTTTTAATCTGGACAGCCATTTCAAGATTCAACACTGTTCTTCTACAAAGTATATTTTTCAAAAGTTCTTAGTAAAAGTTCGTGAAATTTAAATCACTTTATTTAGGTGAAGGCTGAGGTGGTTTGGTTATTTTTGTTTCTGACAAAAAAGCTGTCAATTAAAAATAATATGTTTTGAAACCGATTTCTTGTTCGATGTTCAAGAATTTATTTTAAAGCAGATCAAACATTTTGTTCTCTTTTTATCCAGCCTTTTCCAAACCACCCCATCTCTTGCGGATCGCTTTTTCACACAAATATTCTGTATGTTTTACTGATTTCTCCTTATTACGAAAAATCAATTCCAATCTTTTTTGTATAAATCGTATTTTACGGATGTTCAAGTTACATGTTTCAAAAGGTTTAAAGTTCTAAGATTTTGTTTGTTATTTTCATCTTGTTTGAAGTTCTAAGAGGACTTTTGCAAACACGATTTTTCGAACATCGGTAATATTCACATAATTTTTAACAATGTGCGTTTAAAGTTCACACTGAACATCTGATAAATTTGAAGCTCGAATTTTATTTTGTAAATTTTCATTTGACAAGAAAAAGCTTATGTTTCTTGCAATGTACTGTCGCAAAACTGAATTTTCAGGTTAAAAAGCCCTTTATGCTGTCTTGATAAAACATTTGACTTATCCACTCAAAACGAATTGTTTTTTTTTGTTGGAGTGGCAGTTTGAAGTGTGTGTATTCAACATGTATTTTTTATATCTTTCGTTTTCAAAAAACCGAATAAAAACTCTGTGTCTCTCTGCCTCTCTGCCTCTCTGTCTCTCTGTCTCTCTGCCTCTCTGCCTCTCTGTCTCTCTGTCTCTCTGCCTCTCTGCCTCTCTGTCTCTCTGTCTCTCTGCCTCTCTGCCTCTCTGCCTCTCTGCCTCTCTGCCTCTCTGCCTCTCTGCCTCTCTGCCTCTCTGCCTCTCTGCCTCTCTGCCTCTCTGTCTCTCTGCCTCTCTGCCTCTCTGCCTCTCTGTCTCTCTGTCTCTCTGTCTATCTCTTCTCCCTCTAAAAAATTCATTCGCTTCCGCCTTTACCTCCCCCGATTTGTTTTTGCGTAGTCTCAAGTTCCCGAGCTTCGTTAATCTTTGTTTTCTCCGAAGGTGGGAAAGGGTTAAAGGCGGAAGACGTCCATTTCAGCCTTTAACCATTTATCTCGCTCTATTTTAAAGCTATCCACTTTTTATCAAAAACAAAACGAACTTTCACAATTTTAAAGTATTTTCCAAGCCCTTCTCCTTTTCAACGGCAAAAGAAGGTTTCTTTGTTTTCGGCTGGTCCTTTCGAGGTTTGGCACAGAAACAGCTGAATTATGGCTTTGAAAGGCCTGCTTTCGCCATTCAAAGCTTCGGCGGGGTGCCGCCTATGGTTTGTGATTTCCAAACCGAAAAAGAAAAGTTCATAAACACACTTGGAATTGCTACTTTCTGCCAAACTTGCCTGCTATTTTGATACATTCTGTTTGTATTTTATGTGAACTTCTTTAAACTCCAACGAATCTGAATAAGTTGTATTCTATTTCAATTAAAAAGTCGGCTTTTAACCACTAAAAATTGAAACATTAAAGTATATTTATATAAAACAAGCAAAACAGCAATTTAAAAGTGGAGTGCCCAGACAATTAATCGATCGCGGCGGGACCCAATGTACCTAGTCCTTAAAGAGAATCATGTTTTCCCTATTTCTTTCTCGTAAACGCACTAAACAGCAATGAGCCATTTCTGTTGAAATTCCAATAAAATACTTCAAAGTAAAAAAGGTTTTTAAAGAAAAAAAATTATCTTAATAAAACAATTGTTGCAATATTTTTACTTTAACCATCATACAACCCTGTTATTAATTACTTGTGTTCAAATGGTAACTTCACTCATTTTTTCAAAACTTTAATTTTTTGTCACTGTTTCAAATTTTAAGTTTATGAACAAATTAAACCATTTCTTAGTCATTACATCTTACCAGATCAAATTTGAAAATACTATTAACTATTTAATTAACTGGGTCCGTTAATTAAATATTTTGCACGTCAAAGTTAATAAACTATTTAATTAACTTTTTTTTAAATACAATATAAATTGTATTTAAAAAAAAGTTTGCATGTAATCCAAAAAAAGAAAGTTATTCTGTGCTAGTCATTCGTTGAAACATTTGCAAAGCAAGCAAAACACGACGTTAATCTAAGTCAAAGTTTAATTTTTCATAAGTTTTTGCACTCCGATTGTTTCACTTTTCTCAATTTAGTACGGGTTTGACAATTTCCCAAATCGTCCAAAATGTTTTTAGTATTTCTGTTTTAACGCCTTTAAGTTTCAAATTAAAATTATGGTTATAAAAATCATGTTTAAAACGTCAAATATTTATAGTTTTCCTTATTTATTATGTGTTTAGATTTCAGAAAACGTAAAAGGAAGTTTTTTCCCGAGGCTGTATTAAAAAATTGTTACACTGTCGTAAATGTTTCAATCGCAAGGTTTCACAAACAATTCACAATTTCTTTGATTACTGAGTAAAACAACTCGGCTAAAATATATGAGAAGACGTTTCTTAACTTTTGTAGGTTTTATTTTTACTAAGTTGTTCCAATAAAAATAGACCTTTGTAATTTTAGGCATTATTTTACTATTACAAGTGACCGCTGAAGCAAAAAAAGAAATATAGTTTAAGAAAAAATTAGGAATCCATAACAGGTAGTTCTTGGAATTTTTTTAAAATTTTTCTTCAACTAAAAAAACTTAAAATTCAAACCTTAAAAAATATGTGCAGAAAAAACTGGATTCTTGGGTTTTTATTTTATTTCTTCACTCCTTTTGTAGAGAATTTCGCTCTGCATTTTTTGCTAATGTTTCAAACGGCGAGTTTATGAGAAAAACTTACTCGTCTTGTCAGTGTGTACATTCCGCAAAAAGTTACAAAAAATGGCAAAAAATTAGCCAAAAATTCGGCTTGAAAAAATGGGCGAAAAAACAACAGCTAAAATTGGCCAACAACGCGGCGTGAAATCGAAAATATTTAAAACAAAATATAAACTCAGCTAATTGAATAAAAAAAATTTTATTTCAATTTTCATCTAGTATAATTTTCTTTATTTTCATGAGAAAGTTTCACTTACAGGTTTAAGCCTTTCAATATTATTGGTCTCACTAAACGGACGCTTTAGAACATACAAAAATGTGTTTTAAAAATATACAAAAAAAAACTATTTGTAGCCTTTCTAATTTTTCTTAAACCGTTTTTCACCCCCCCCCCCCCAAATTGTAAGGGTTTGGATTTTATTGTCACATTTTTTTAAAGAAATTATTGAATCTGGCATTTTCTAAAAAATTTCCCATTTTTAGTTCGATGTTTCAACTTTATCTGTTTCTTTTCTGTTGTAACGCTTTTCTGTTGTGTTTCACAAAAGATGATTTCTGCTATTCTTCAGTTCAGAAAACTCAAAAATAGCAATTGAGTTAATTATAAGTCGCAATTGTTTACGTTTCTTAAAATTTAATGGTTCAGAGTATAATTATTCAGGCCGCTTAATGTTTGATCATTATTTTTCAGCTGCACACTGGTAATTTCCCCTACTCATGCAAACTTTTCCGCTGTTCTATGTGAGCAGCACTTCAGTGTTTCGAGAATGTGATTAGTTTGTGACAATTTATGTATAATCAATTGAGACCTTTCATGTGTAGTTTTTACAATGCCTAATTTGTCATTATTATTTAACTATTTTTAAACTTTTAAGTTATCTTTCAAAAAAAAAAAACTAAATTACCCATAACTATAAAATTTTACATTTTAAGTTTATCGATTGTTTCAAAGCGTGTTTAAGATTTTATTGCCCGCGAGCAAAATACTTTCTTGTGTGAAGACCCAGTTTTCAAGCCTATTGAAAAACAACACTACAACTGCTATTTTTTGAATTTCAGGAATGTTCTATTATTTTAGGTTAGTTACTGTTTCAGGTTAGTTTTTTTTTACGACAAAGAAAAAAAATAGAAAAATGAAATTTTTGCTTAGAAAAGGCAATTTTATTGTTACTCCATTGTTTCGATGTAATGCCAAGAATAATTATAAACTTTGAAATCAATCTGTCTTGAGCTTCCGTCAAAAAAAAATATGACAACTTTGCTAAAAAAAATTCTTTTATTTAAAAAAAACAATTAATTTTTCAAATGGCACAATAAAACTCTCTTCGTCTTCGTGTTGTGTTTCAGACCTTCCGAAATTTAATTGCGAACTTAGTTCCATTATTTACTTGAAAATTTGAACAAAAATGAGTTTCAAGAGTAAATAATTTTTCTTTCCCAGAGATTTAACAAATTCCTGCCCTTTAACTATTTTTGTGAGAATAATGTAACAACGATGAGCTCTTGTAAGCATTTAATTTGAAACATCTTCGACAAAAAATTGCAAAGCAATTAAAATAACATTTTCCTTCTGATGGCGTATTGCGTTCTGAGACGCAACTGAATAATTACAAAAAGTGATCTTACGCAATTCGATTTTTAGGACAACGTTGTTTTGATGTTTTATCCCAATAATCAAACAAATCACAGCGCGAAAGTGCAATGAAAGATGAGATGCAAATTGTCCTTAGGACTAAAAAACTTAAATACTTCAAAAAAATTTTAAATTAATTTTTGTTTTAAAAGATTTTTGGTGGGTTGGGCACCATAGTTAGATATAAATGTGCTCTAGCCTGTGTCTTTAAGCGTGTCATTTTGTTTGTGAATAAGTAGAACTAACTAATTAAACTTTTAAGTTTAATGTTTAAACACAAACTTTATTACGAAAACTTTTACATTTTAAATTAATCGTCTGCTTAGAAAATGGGAAAACTTTATCATACTCTGGAGCTTTTGAACTGTATTGGAATTTTTTGTTATAGGTTCTTTTATTTTGGGTTAATCGTTGTTTTCTTTTAGGTTAGTTGTTGACGACAAAGAATGAAAAGAAAATAGAAAAAATTAACAATTTGTTGATAAAATGAATTTTGTTGTCACCCCATTGTTTCGATGTGAAACAAAGGAGAAACCAATTTTATTGAAATCAATTCGGGGTTTCTACCTTCTAAGCAAATAAAATAGTCTGGAAAATAGTCTTTACACATAACTTTATTCACTGCTCATATGTTTAATAATACAATAAACCTAACGTTTTTGTTTTTTCGTGTATGAAACCTGGGAAAACTAAAATTTTGAACTATTTTTTACATTTATTTGAAAATTGGCAAAGAGCATTGCCAGTGAAAAATGAATTTTTCCCGATGTTCACAAATTCCGCCCCTTTAAGATTTTGTAATAGTTGCTTATTCCCCTTTAAGATTTTCCCAATGTAACGGCGGGAACTTAAATAAATTTCCCATCATTACAAACAGTGGACTTGATTTCTGTCAGACAAAAAAATAATTCCTCAAATTACTTCGAGAAAACATTTTCCGTCTGACGCCGTATCACGTTGTGAGACGCAAAGAATCGATAAATTGCATTTATATAGCTGTCGCCAAATTGGAATCATGCCAATAAAATTAGAATGTCCTAGTGATCCTCTGTTGACATTGAAGTTCGTAGTCTAATGACTAGTCAACAAAGTATGCTTTGCATGTTTCCGCAATTGATTTCCCTCTCACTGGCTAGGAGAGGGTAGTTGGCGATTCGCTTCCTTCATCTTGGCCATCAACAGCGCGCATGTTTTGTGATCCGACCAAGCATGGCAACGGGCCGGCCCGCTCTAAAATTTTTCACGGCCCGGCCCGGCCCGAGCCAACCGAAAATTTATGCCTTTTTTCAATGTAAAAATCAAAAAAAAAAAAAAACGAAAAAAAAATTTTTGGGCCGGCCCGGGCCGGCCCGCTTCAAAATTTTTCTCGGCCCGGCCCGGCCCGGCCCGGCCTGGCCCGGCCCCAAATTTTGCCATGCTTGAATCCGGCACGTTCACGACCCTGAAAAAATAAATTTTTGTTTTTACAAAACATAAAATCTCGATTTTTTATTAAAACTTTTTTAAGCTATATTTACAGTGCAAGTTAAGGTTTCAATGTTTAGACACATTTTGAAAAAATTAGAGGACGTTAATACTGCTCTCTTTCGGTTTCTAAATTGAAGAATTTTGAGAAAAACAAAAAAAAGTTATTTTTGGTTTGAAAAAATAAAGGGGTTTTCGGTATTTTTTTTAAAACTAAATTGGCGCGTAACGTTGGCTTTATTTTGTAAAAGCGATCCTGAATATTATGAAATTCTTTTAGTACCAATGTCAAAATTAATGTTTCACATTAAAAATAACAGTTTTATAGTGATGCGTAATATAATAGAGTATGGATCCAGTTTTTTCTGACGTACTTCTTTAAATTGGGAGCGAACCCAACTTTTAGAAATATTTTTAATGTAAAAAATTTTGATTCAATCGTGGTTTTTCTTAGGAATAATTGCAAAACACCTTTTCAGGTTTTTTTCCTTATGGATAAGTTAATGTTTCAAAATTTTACACTATTTTTTGAGAACAACTGATTTAAAGAAAATTAATGCACACTGAAAAAAATAATTTTATGGAGTCTCGTAATGTAATTGAGTATCAAACCAATTTTTTTGGGATTAAATAAAATTGGAAGGCAAATTCCGGTTTTACAAATTTATTATATTAATAGCATATGATTTCATTTTGGCGACAGCTATATATTCATTTTCATTGAGTTAAAAAAACTTTAATAGCGTTTTATACAAAGTTACAATTTGAGTTTTTGGTTTTTTGTGGAGTTCACCATTATTTCGATGTTTACGCATAACTTTAATAATGAATTACTACTCGAAAAAACAATAGGTGCTGCTTATACTCCTCGCCCACGGACCTTTTTGGAAATTTCGATGACCTGCGAATCTAAGCTAATTGAAATGAATGACATAGCTACACATTCACATATTTGCAAAATTTTCAATTATTATTTACTCAAAGTTATGCTAATGTCAAATATTTGCGAGAAAAGTTGTTGGGCGACGAGTATATCTGCGTTTTAATTGTGATTTTGTAGATCTTTCCAATAATTGATATTTTGAAAAAACCTTGTTATTCTTTTAAAAAGTTTTCAGTATTGCAAGCTTAAATCTTATATTTATTGCAATGCCACAAAACAAAGACTTTTCAAATATTTGTCATCGTTAAGTTAATGTAAACAATTCTTTTTCAAACCACTAGACCAATGCTTTTGTTATTTCAAAAAATTCACACCTGATTTTGTCTTTTTTGTTCCTTTGTAGAGAAGAAAGGCTGTTTTTCCAGCTGCCTCAAGGCACGGCGCAAACTCTGTTTGTTCCTCTAAGAGAATACGTTTTTGATTTATAATTATGAATCTTTTTTTTTATTTCACAGTTGTTAAAAGAAGGTAACAGTTTCAGAAAAGTTTGATAACTTTCCTTGAAAACTTTATCAATTGATGTTGCCATGGTGTCTGAGAGAATCGACAATGCCCAGTTTTCATTTATTCATAAAATTTCAAAGTGGTCCAATCGAGCTCAAATTGCACTCAGACACTATCTAGGACCCAATAACAACAAAAACAATCATGAAAATCGATTATCGATTTTCGGGTCGGAGTACTGTAATTGACCCCCGGGGTACTGTAACTACCCTCAAACTCATGATATTTCAATTTCTAAAGTATGGAAAATTTTGCAAATCGTGCCCTGAAAAACTTTGTGATTGAACTTAAAACTAATTTCCTATGTCTGAAAAAAGTTATTTACCAAAATGTGCACGCAAAAACACAAAAAAAAAATTTTCTCAAAAATATGGAAAAATGTCTCCGCAGTTTTTTGATATGTTGTTTATTTTTGTTTTCTGCGTATAATATAGTTTTTAAAGGCAATTATCCGAGACCTTGAACTCTACGTGATTTTTTGAAGAGCGCGCGCTTGACAAAGCCGCGCCGTCTTGGCCTGTCAAATAGCCGTTTTGCCCCGCCAACGGATGCAAAGTGGTTCAAACTCAGTGAATATGTTTTAAATGATTGTATTTATTGTGAATACGGCAGAAAAGTGAACGTTTCTTGAAAAACAATTCGAAAACCCTTTTTTATTGTAGAAAAACCATCAAAACGACCAAAACTGGTCGAATTTAGTGATTATTGGGTCCTAGATAGTGTCTGAGTGCAATTTGAGCTCGATTGGACCACTTTGAAATTTTATGACCAAATGTATTTCGAATCTCTAAGAGACGGCGTCTTAAACAAGTTGCTTAAAAAGAGGAAAAATAAAATCCAATAATTAAAAAAAAATAAACACACGCATTTTTTGTTTCATTAGTGTACAGATTCTCTTGCCTCAATAATGAGAAATCGGATTGTGGAAAAATATTAAAAATCGGTTAAATATTTAATGATACATTTTGCGAAAAACCCTACTGTTCCATTAAAACAAATTAAATTCGTTTTTAATTTATTTCTTTGGCTTTTAAATTTATCAACTTCCATTGGACGAGGCGTAGGCTTTTTCGCTACAAACTGCAAACTATGTTTTCTTAGAAGCCAAAATTACCAATTTCCACGTGGCCAATTGAACTCACTGCGAACTTGAAGTATTGGAAAGATATAAAAAAATAGGTGAAACATTTCATGGGAAAACTGAAAAAAAAACTTCGGTTGGATGTTTTATATTTTTCTTTTGTTTTTATATCAAATTACCTTCTATTGGACGCTGACTATCGTGTATTTCACAATTTTAATGCCTATACTATTCTTGAAGACGACTTTGAAGTGTGAAAAAATTTGTCGTTACGAATAAAAACTATTTAAATTTAACATTTTTCAATTTTTTCGGACTATCCAAAAAAGATTCAAAACTTTTAAAGTTTTGCGGTTTACCTAATAAAAGCTTTAAAAAAAATAGTGCGCTAGCTTAAACGATTCCATGTTTTTTTGTGGTTTTGAAAACCTGTTTAGAAAAAAAACTGCTTGATACTGTTGAATGTTTTATATCCATTTAACCTAAAGTACGATTTGAAAATCTCTAGTAGATCGTCTGGCAGCATGTTTAACCAAAATTTGTCCCTGCGTTTAGCAACTTTTGTTTTTGAAAAAAAAAATTTTCTTTTTTTAAAATTTTTTTTCAAAAAAAAAAAATGTTTTTTAAAAAGAAAAATTGTAGTCGAAACGTTTTTATACAGCTCGCCCAAAGAGCTAGGTGCGCATTTGACCCCGAAAACTGTCTGCGTCTCCATGTTTCGCACGCCCATTAGCCCGTTAGATGCGCAGGTTCATTATGACTTCTTCCAAGGTCCATGGGCAAAGCCTATATTCCTCTTTTTATTTAGTCATTTTTTTGGTTATAAAAAAAACAACCAAAAAGTTTTTTTTTCAAAATTTGTTCAAAATTTCGGCTCTGTATTGAACAAAGTTGTGTCCCTCTATTCCCGTTCACGAGAAATCTTAAACAGAAATTTCAAACGTTCAACATTTCACAACATTGTTGAAAAATCCCCTTCCTGCCGTCCAAAATCCACTGCAAATCCAATTTTTCCCTTATTTCCCGAATTTCCTCTTATTTGCTCTGATTTCTGACTTAATCAACTTCGATTTCTTTCTTCTAACTGCTTGTTTTCAGGATTTCCGTTTTCGGGGACGTCTTCTGAAGCTTCGAATTCCTTGTCTTGGCCTTTGTTTGCTCACGTTGGCGGGAATGGGCGGCATTAGGCGCCTTTCGTGGACTCTAATTGACGGTTGCGCACTTTTTTCTTCTCTGACCAAGGTGCAACGAGATTAAAGTCTTTGTTGCGAATTCTTTGATGATGGAAACTTTATTTTTAAGATTTTATGTAAAAAAAATTTTTAAAAAACTGTCACAAGTCACAAATTTGGCCTAGCCAGTAAACTCAGTTTTTTTTAGCTTTGATTGAAATAAGCATTTAGGGAGACATTTTATTGAGAGAAAAATGTTTTGAAAACCAATCCAAATTTTTTTAAAACTCTGTTTCATGTTTTACGTGGTAAATAATTTTTCTGTTTTTGTTGTAAAACCATTAAATCCAATGACACTTTTAACTCACGTTTTACAAAAAGCATTTTTGCTAGTCTATTTCCAACCAAAAGTCGGCGACTTTTCAGCGACCTTGATAACCATTTACGATTTGAAACACTGAAGCGAATTAAAAAACATTAAGCGAAATAGCACTGCAAATGAGGAGTGCGCAGGCAATTTATTAATCGCTGTGAGACCAAATATACCTAGTCTTTGAGGAGAATATATTTTTCTTGTCTTTTTTTCGGAAAACGCACTAAGTATTGTTACAACATTTTGAAGTTGATAGTAACGAGATGGTAACTATTTTTTTATCATCTTTTATGTTTAGATTACTCTTATATATGTAAGAAACCCGAATTTTTTTTTTACCAATTAAACACATTTTTTGTAAAACGGGTTGCCATTAAATTTTTTAAAAACAAGGGGATTCAATTAATGAGAACCGCCTGTTGATCAGCGTTTCTCACTTTGGCAAACAATTCAAGTGATTTAAAATTTCAATTCGACAAGAAATTGTTTTTAGAATTACACTTATTCTTTGTCGTTTTCCTATCCTATAAATTATTTTATGCCGAGTCTCCCTATTAAAATTAATTATATGATTGTTTTAGAAATAAGTTTTTGTTTATTTAAAAGCACGCTGTACTTTGTAAACAGAAAATATACATTCTTTTGGTTTTTTTTTAAAATAAAACTCAAACTGCGATTATCAATAGTTAAACTTTTTTTAATGTTTCACGTTTTTATTAAAAGTTATCATTTTGATAAATCTAACGCTTCCACTTTGATGGACAAACGTTTTGTAAACAAAATTTCAAGGAACCGACAAAATTTCAAAATAACTTGAATAGTTATGCGAACATATGGGATTAAAAAAGTAGAAAAGCCTGAAGATCGGAAAAATTTCGTAAGTAGTTCACAATTGTTTTTTTCTAGTGAAATTCAAAACTTCAAAACCATTAAGTGTAATTGTAAAGCATGCGAGTCTCCAAAAAATATATAAGGTGCAGCAAAAAAACCTTAACGACATATTAAACATTTTCGGTATACTTTGCTGAAACTCGGGGAAAATATATTTTTTTAATGCTTTTTCAAACACGTTGTGGAATTTTACAAAGTTTGTCAGCGTAAAATATGCGATCTTTCGTATACTGTAGAATTTCAAATACCTCAAGGTTGAAGATAGTAACAGTGCCCGGTGGTCGATTTCAGTACTCCGACCCAAAAATCGATAATTGATTTTCATTTTCTATTTATAAAGGTCCTAGAAAGCTTGTACGCAAAATTTGGGCTCAATGGAATTCCGACCAAAGGCATTTCGACCCTCTGAGATATCGTTTCTTAAATCAAAGAAGCTTTGAAGGGCAATATATGTAGGGACCGCAGAGGTGCGCACAGCAGTGCAGCCCGAAATGTTAAGGAAATTTGGTTTGAATCGCTCTTGCGCGTATTATTTTTTATTTTGTTTTCCTAAACCATGAATCCGACGTAAAAGAGCACGCAAAATCCGATGGAATTTTTTTTTAAAACCGATACCTCTTTGTCTTCAGGGCCAAAAACCATGATTTTTCGTTTTTTTTGGCCATTAAAAACAGGCTGGGCACGGAGCTCGTCCGATTTCAAATTAAAAGGATAACTGAACTTATTTTTCATATACTTGCCCACAAACTCAAAAATCCGTTCGTGCAGAAAAAAGTAACGCGGAATTTTAACATTTGCGGCGCTCCCATTCGTCGCAGAATCACGTTTGGTAGCATTATTAGTGCGCACTGAACATATTTAAGTGTTTTTGTTGTTTTCAGATAGTAAAACGTGAGAAAACCACTTTTGTTTTTCAGCGAAACAATTTTCAAAGAAGTCAACTTTCAAGCGTTCTTTGGATTTCTCTTATGTGTGCGCGCAATACAGGCCCGGAGCGCTCGAGGTGTTTTAAATTTATGAATTTACTTTTAATTCTCTTTCGTTTAATGTAAAATTGAGCCAATTTCATTCGTGCAGATTTATAAAAATATAATTTAAATGTGAACTTTTTTTGAATTTCAACCGGTTTTCGCGCCCCAATGCCAAATCCCTTCTGGGAGCAGTTTCGAAAACGGTTACTTAAACGTGTATTTTTATTATTCTGGGGTTCATTTTGGTGCCATAATTCGTAGAAAAATACGGTTACTTATTACAATACCAAAATTCTTTAGTTTTTCTTCAATTTGAGGGATTTTGCATTCAACCAAGTTTCTGTCCGGTGTTTAGCGGCGCCTGTGCACTCGGCCGAGAAAGACCCCGCCCAACCACGGCGATAGTTGGAAAACGGGATTGTAAACGAGGCCTTCAAAATGGAATATATCGCTTTGTTGTGGATGAAATTTCACAGTGTAAAAAAGAAAAGTTTAAGTTGAAGTAGCATCTGTTTAAATATTTACATAAAAAGTCGAAATTCTCAAATATAATTTATGCTCTGCGGTCCCTAAATATATGCAACCTTGATAAATGATGTAAGCACTTAGATACAAGGGAGAGCTAACGCAAAATTGGAAAATTGGTTTATTTCATAGATGTGCAAAACAATGGGCTAACTGTAATTATTTGCTTGACACAATTTCAAAGAACCGATAAAACTAAGTGAAGCTCTGTAGTGAAGCTCTTTTTTTATCGGGGGTTACGATGCAAAAATTAGGCACCGCAAAATTTTGAATTTTTTTTTGGTTTTGGAAAAGAAATTTTGGTTTGCAAGCCTTTAAATTATTTTATGCCAAGCCTTCCAACTAAAATTAATTTTGTGATCGTTTTGGAAATAAGTTTTTGTTTGCTTAAAATTTCGCGGTACGCGTTGTAAACAGAAAAGATACTTTTTGTTTTGGTTTTTTTCTTTTAAATTCTACTCAAACTGCGATTCTCGAAAGATAAACGATTTTTTAGCAGTGGTGTTAGTCTCTAAAACTATCCCAAAAAAATTAAACTCTAGCTTTAAAAAAAGGTTATTCGAAGACAAGTTATTGTGTGTGAAAAAATTCTTGATATGTTTCAGGTTTTTCCTAATATTTACCATTTTTATAATTCTGATGCTTCGACTTTGGTAGACAGTAAAAATCTTGAATAGTTATGCGAAAATATAAGTTGGCATGAAGTAGAAAAGTCTGAAGAACGGAAAAAATTATTCGGGACTTATGTGTTTGAAAGTGTTTTTTTAAGCATTGAAAAAACGATTTTTGCTTTCCGAAACTTCTAATCTTCAATTCCCACGTGTGTTCGATCTCATGCATTGAGATAATGCCTTACGAGGAATAATTGATGCACTCGGCTTCTTACTTCAACTGTTTCAACCTTCAGTGTTTTGAGGACACTTATTTCAGTGTTTTGTCCTTTTTCCTGTTGGAAAATGTTTTCTGTATATTTGTAACGTTAGGACAACACCATTTGAACTTGATTTTATGCTTTTTTCAAAATTTATTTAAACATGCAAACACACACATCAAAACTTTTACTGAAAATAAATTTTTGAATATGTATATTCATTTTTTTAAATGTAGTAAAAGTTTGAGTAAATGTGTTTGTTTCAAAGTGTTGTTTTACTTTCAAAAACAAAAAGTTCCTTTTCTTTTTTTTGGACAAAGGTTTGCATAGATCAGCCTTTTTTTTATAAATTTGGAGAAATTGTTTATCAAGGGGATAAACTAATTTTGTGCGTCAATTCATTGATTTTTTTTAACTAAGTTCCCCAAAAGTGCAAAACATTTCCTAAATTTTTCTATTTGAGAAATTTGATTTTTTGAAATTTTTTGGCATTGCTGAAATACAGTCTGAAACACAGGGTTAAACAAAAGAAAAACAAAACGAGTTCTACATTCTTTTTGCAATTTTATTGCCAAAAAAATGAATTCAAAAATATAAAAAAAAAAAGAAAAAAAATTCTTAAAAAGGTCTTTTTACGAACAAATATGATTACAATAATTTAAATTTAAAAAATACATTTTGATAAAACAACATTCAAAAATAAAGATTGAAAAAATTGCAATAATTTCTGTTCTCATCATTTCCGCTTCACAGCTAACGAAATGAATAGGTGTTCTTTTATTCTGACACACCCGTTGTTCGCGTGTAAGAACGAACACTTATCAATTTTCTTTCTTTTCCAGTTCATAGCTAGAAAGGCCACAAAATTCAGTATTTATAAATTTGTTGTTTACTGGTTTTTTGTCGCCTTAACTGTAAATCTAAATTGGTTAATCTTACAAGTGAATGTAAAAACATGGAAGTGAAGAATCAAAAACTAAAAGGAAAAAACTTGTTTTTTCTTCACTAATCAATACTGTTTTTTTTTTGTTCAAATTGAGGTTTGTAGTCTCAGATGATAAGGTAATGATTTATCTTTCGAAAGCCATAAAAAGGATTTACAGGGCATATTAGGAAGCTCTTTTCGCGCAATATGTGGTCGTTTGAATGAAACATTCCTACATTTCCTACTTTTTATAGTAAAAAAGAATGTTTCATTTTATTCTATTTTTTTCGAGGACAAAAAAGTTTGAAAAATGCATCATCAAGCACAAGTGCATTTTACATTTTTTTTACACTTCAAATGCTTTTTAAACCCAATTGAAATTTTAAAAAAAATGACAACTTAAGACATTTAAACCAACCGAACAAATGTGGTTTTCATTTCCGTTATATTCCCGTTGATTGAAAGTTCCATTGAATATTGAAAAGAGTTACTTATAACGTGCGCAATACCTTTTCCTTAACATGTTTTCTCTGTTAAAAAAACTTCCTCTTTTCAGAATTTTAATTTTCATGTAAGAGAAATGAAACAAAATTATTAGAAATCGGACAAGTTTGCATAATTTTTCAATTAACGTTCAGATAGATTTTTAAATTTCGTATTTACATTTTACAACGTATTCTTTTTTAATCTTTTTTAACGCTGATAATAAAACTCAACGGCAACGGTTGAAGACAAAATTACTTATGATTATTTTCGCGTTTTGATGATTGGCTGCAGTATTTCCTTATTATTTGAAAGTTTCGAAAAATTACGGAAATTAGCATGAAAATAAGAATAGGTTCCACTGCCACAAATATGCATTATTATTTTTTAGTTACACCGTTAAAAGTTTATATTTTTGCTTTACAAACTACACGAACTCTTTTGTTTTCTTTTCGAGCCTTTATGGTAGGTTGGGAAGCTTGTTTCTTCTATTTAGTTGCCTGATTTGTTTTTTTTTTTTCAAATAATCTTGAGAAATGTTAGAAAATTTGCAGTCGCGACGTTGAAATTTTAAGTACATCATTGAGCAACAAACAAAAAGTCGGTAACAAGAGAATATTGTTAGAAAAAAAATTCATTGTTTCAGAAGTTTCAAAGATTTCGGTAAGTTAAATTGAACATTTTTTGTCGTGTATATAAAACTTGCAAAACTTGGTGGTTTATAAACGGCGTGGGAATTACATTTAAAGTTAACGTTTACAAATGTTTTTTTTAATATTTTGTTTTGTCACGGTGGCAAGAATGCTCGCCAACAAAAAATACAATAGTCCGCTCCAAGAAAATGGGAAGTAAATTTTTTAGTTTCATGAGCTTTTGTATGTTTTCTTTAAATGAGAATTTAATTCATTACTAACTTTTTGACATCGGAAAAATTCTTTTATTCAAATAGTTTTCCTGAGTGTTTCGAAGTCATTGCAAAATAACCGCCTTTGCAACTGACATTTGATGACATATTGTTCACAAATTACAAATTTTAAAACATAATTTTTAAAATATTTCCTCTTTAAAACAAAACACATTAAAAAACAGACTTTAGGTTGATTTTAGGCTATTAGTTAAGTTAGGGAACTGAATAGTTTTGCAAGTTAATGTTTCAGTATGCCTCGAAACGTGTCAGAACAATTCTAGGGCGATTGCTTATCCTTATCTAGGGTATCTGTAGAAAGTTTTTTAACTTAACACGCTAGAACACTAAAATCAAATGGTTGGCCTATTTTATTTTTTTCACTTTGGGCCGAGTCTCGTAAACGATGAACGAAAGAAACTGCAGATGTTTTTTTTTGTTTTTGTTTTTTTTTGAATTTTTAAAATAATAATTTGATGTTTGAGTAAATTTTATTATGACTCTGGTTGTATTAAATTTTAAAACAAACAGAGTTCATTTATAAACTCCCTTAAATTCCCATTAAATGACTCAGTAGCTTTGTGTCGTAGAAACACGTGGCAATCCTCGCCGGGGCTCACTTATCTCGGGCAAATCCGATTAATTGAGGGAGTCTGAAAATGAGGCAAACCGACGCTTTTTGATTCCCTCGAGCACCCTCTGCGCCGAGGTTACTGATCTTTGAAGTATGCGTTCTTGGAATTTATAAACACATTTATCTGCTTTTTAAAGTTTAATTTTAGTTTGATGTTTCAATATAGGAAAATGTTTTTTCATTTGGCAGTAACATTGCTTGATGATAGGAAAGCATGTCAAACATTTAAAAAAAAACTTTGAAAGATCGTTTTTTGACTGAGTTTCAACAGAAGATATTTGAAATTTGAAAACATTTCTTAAAGAGGTTAAGAATATTTCCGATTTCAAAGCATTTAAAAAGACAAACATAAACGCTTTTCATTTATTGATATTAAATTTATTAAACGCGATGTTTATGTATGGCACAGGAAAAAAAATTTATAAGAATTAAAATAAGAAAAAATGCTTCGTTTTTTTTTTTGGGTCCAAGCAAATATTTTTTTTCTTCAGCTTATATATATTTATATTTTCGAACCGATTTTGGAGAAGTTTTTCTTTTAAATTGTTGTAAATTTGGAAAATCACATTCCGATAGCCTTTTCAAAAAGAAAAAAATGCTATTAGCGGTGCATTTTTAATTTTGTTTCAAATTTTTGTTCCAGATCGCGTCCTTTTGGTTTTCAATCTGCTGCTCTTTCTCCAAAATTAGTCCAATAAGTTGCCAGTCAGTCTACAAATTTGGCTAATTTTTGAACACGCCGCGACCAGAAATGTCGGTCAGTAGACTTAGACTTTAAAAAATGTTTTGCTATTTTTATTCACCTTTTGATGGATATTATGTTCAGTTTTTGCGACCTCGGTCCGAAAACTTAACAATTTAGGCTTAGGCCTGTAATGTTATATTTGAATTGTGACTAAGTTTTTGTATTTATTATTTATTATAAAAATGTGTGCAATGTATATTTGAAGACTTTGACAAGTTTCTTTAAAATGTATTCAGTATTTTCGGAAGAACAAATTGATTTTTTCTCTGTCTTTTTGTTTTTGTTTGCCCAATTGAATATTTGAATGACAGTTCAAGCAAAGACTTATTTGTGAGTTCTAAATTTATATGTATTCTAAATTAGTGTTAAAACATTTTTCTCGATTATGTTGTTTTTTTTTCCAACATCACGCTAGTCTTCATCAAGCAAAGGTTGTTTTATCCAATTTTGCAAGAGATTGAAACAGTTATATAAAATATTGCCGTTTTACATATTTCGAAAGCCCAATGAATAAATGAATCTTTTTTGATCATTTTGCTTATTTTTTCAAAACTGCAGGAGGAGTCAGATTATCAAGTTGACCTTGTTTTAACAAATTTGGCGAAAAAATGAAACATTTGTATAATTTATCATTGGTGCGTTTTTCATTTTATTATGAAGCCCATTGAATGAAACAATATTGAAATTGAAATAGCGCATATTTTGAAAGCTGAATTTTCCAGATTTGTGTTGTTCTACCTTCAAAATATCAAAGTTGGCGTCTTTTCAAAAGAACAGGGTGCCCTCTGAAGGCAGCCGAATGGGCATTCATCCGGCAAATCCTTCTGGCAATTGCAGCACTTTTTCCACAACGAAAACCCCCGGAAATCGCTTCAATTGCCGCCTGGAGACGCACTTTTGCCTTGAAGGTCTACTTTTTTTTTTTTTTTTTTACAATTTTTGAAGATGGATATACTCGTCGCCAATGCTACTTCGCCCAATTTCGCTCTTAGCTCTGTGCAAATGACACCAGACGCGAATTTGCGTACGGAAATCCTGTGTTTTAGGATATGTACGCAATAATGCGTCAGGGTTACATTTGCGAATCGGTCAAGAAGTAAAATTGGCGAAGACTATATTCTGGCATTCAAGCTCCTCTTATTTTCTGGATTGGATTCAGTATGAGACAAATTTTCTGTTTACTGTTTCACTGTTTTAGCTTGTTTTGATAAGATTTAAGAGTTTGATTAGATCAATTGTTAAAAACTTTCTTCCTTCACATTTTGCTGAAACATTGGAGAAAATTGTTTTCCGTTTTTAGTTGAAACCCAAAACACACATTTTTCTTGAAACATCAAGAAAGTTTCCAAATACGATAAACCTGATCAATGTTTTTCCCTGAACTTGTTAAACTAAACAAGGATTTAGAGAAAGTTTTCTATTTTTTTTTCTTTTATAACAATTTATCTTCCTTGTGATTCGGGTCCTCCTTGAAGGGCATTTAGCTTGAATGTTGAAAATTCAGTTCATGTTTCAGAATGAAACGTCTCAATTCAATACATACGCGATATAAAGCGTTTCCTAAAAAGAGACAAGGAAAATGGGGTTTTCCTCAAGGACTAGCTTCATTTGGTCCCACCGCGATCGTTTAATTGTCTGCGCACTCCTCTGTTACAATGCTATTTCGATCAAAGTCGCTGTAAAACAACCAAAATCCCTTCCGTTGGAAATTGTTTTTTTTAGCCGGCTTTACAACACTTAATTGGGGTATTCACGCCAATTGAAATAACCAATCGAACTGAAACATACATTTCAGGTTCGTCATTCAACCATAAGTTTATTTTTATATAAATAAATATTTTTTAAGTTTCAGTGAGCTAAAACATTTTCTTTCTAAGCAGCTAAACGTGATATCACCTTAACAATAATTTAATTTGTTCAGTATAATTTAAAATCGGAAAAAAACGTTGAAAACAGAAAAAATAGATATATTGATCATTCACTGATGTACATGTTTCACTATTTGCTGAAGATTTGGTTCGACGGTTGCTGCTGTTACAACAAGAAAATACCTAGTTTTTCATCGTTCATTTATTTTTTGTTGCGAATTTTGAAAAACGGTATTCTTTAAGAAAAAACGAGTGCATCAAAGCTCCTCTCATTTCCTGTATCGGTCTCAGAATTTCATATACCGCCTGAACAAACACTATAGGCGTGAATGTGGCTCATCCTTGGCCGGCAGAAAACAACTAGAGCAGACATGTTTTCATTGGTTTTTTTCCTGTGAGTAATTGATTTAGCTATGAGTAACTTTGGGCTTCACCCACGTGCTAGTGAGAGAGAAAGACATAGAGAGAGAGAGAGAGAGAGAGAGAGAGAGAGAGAGAGATGAGAGAGACAGAAAGACAGAGAGACAGAGAGACAGAGAGACAGAAAGACAGAGAGATTTTATATTTTGGCCCAATTTTCTCCCCTCACTCCACTAATTTCTCACAAATCGCCCCTCCGCCGGCGAAGCGCCAATCCGAGATAATGCGAACATTTGCATTTCCAATCGAATGCCTATCCCAGCTTCATTTGCATTATCTTCTCTTTTCCCACATAAACAACATCTACAATAACTTTGACGATTCTGAAGTATTACGGTAGTTTGAGGAAGCGATTTCTAAGTTTATATTAAAATAATTAATAAAAAAGACTTACTGATTTTCAAGGGGTTTTGTGTACATTTTTGCATTCAGTTTAGGCATTTCTCAGAAATGTTTTTGTTCTAGTGAATAAGTAAATTAAGTAAATAAGTAAAGTAAGTAAATTCCAGTGTTTTATCAAATTTATGAAAGTATTCAAGGAACCTGGCGGTAATATGAACTCTTGTGGGATTTCTATAAATTTTGCATCAAAATTTTAAAAAGAAACATTGTCATACAATTAATTTTGTGTTTATCGTCTGTATATTTTATAATGAAATTTATCCCCGTTGCCATTTTTTAATAATGTTTTTTGGTCCCCCCCCCATTCGATGTATAAATTTTTTTACCCGAAAAATATTTTTATTACATTAACAAACTTGACAATTCGGAGATCGAATTGGTTATTCATTAACATTTGAATATTCGTTCTTTGCTTGCTTTTTCATGTTTTTCGCCTTCCGTTTTTTGCCTATCAATGCTCTAACAAATTTATGAAAATATATATGGGCTATTGTATTATTACTTTTACCAGGTTTTTTTCCGCTTTGCCAAGAAATTGAGATAAAAAAAAGTGAATAATCCGATGTTCACCAATTTGCACATGGATTAATTTCCAAATTTTTGTTTCCTTTTTTCTTTTGCTCACTGCGATTTTTTAATTGACCAAACTGCTGCATGTTTTACGTTTAACTTGATGTATTTTTACATATTGCTTTACTAAACGTCTGGAAAATATAAAAGTCTGATTCGACTTTTTGTTGCACTCATTGTCGAAAAGAAATTTTTTAACACTAGTTCACTGTTCCGTCAGTTTCTTCTATAAGCAGACAAAATACGACGTTAGTCAATACCGGGACCTAAACAATTTTTGGCCATCCATATTTCTTTTTATTTGATTGCTTTTTTATTTCTTTGTCATTTAAAAAAATGAATTTAAGAAAAAACTTTTAGGTGAGAATCGAAATGGACGCTCTCAAAGGATTGGGAATTCAACGGCAGTTCGGACAACGGTGAGTCTTATAGTGTTTTTCACGCGATAAAAAAGTTATAATATTTTTTTTAAATTTATATTTACCTTTGATTTTTGTTCCATACAACCACACAGTTTAATTCGAGATTACAAATTTTATATGGTTCAGGTCACTTTTACACTTTTATTTTTCAAGGCACTTTTATTTTAAAAATCAACTTTGGATGTATGTTTTAATTGCGTATTTCAAGAGTGTCTTTAAAATATGTTTGTTTGTAATATTTCCACTCCACGTTACATTTTATACTTTTTCTTTTACTTTGATTTACCTTCGCCTCCCAATTTGCCATAACAGCCAAATTACGAGCCCTTTTATTAAAAAAGTGACGACGAAATTTTGTTTACCCGAGGTTTCCATGTTTTCCAGTCGACAAAACTGCTAAGGTCTATTAGTGTCTAGGGAATCCGATTTTTTGGGCTTCTTAACATACCAAAAAAACTATTTTGAATTTCTAACTGGTTTATATGTCGAAATTTCTCCGTTTTCACGTTTTATGAAATTGTTTTGTATCACTATTTTTTTATAACAATAATGACATTGCTGTCTATAAAATGTGAAGAAAAATGTTAAAAATTAATGGCTCTGTGTTAAAAAAACAAGCTTTTTTAAAAGCAACGAATACAATTTTTTTTTCAAAATCAGTGATTCATAAAAAAAACAATTTTTGAAAATTTACGACAAATCTCATATGCTTCTTATATTTTTACATTAAAACCTACGAAACTTGGATGAAAGTTTTGCCAAGATTTCATATGTTCACCCGCATCACAGAAACAGTTCTTCTTGAAGCTTCCGCATAATTTGAAAGAAATTTTGTTTAACGTTTTTTTTTTGTTGTAATATCGCTATTATACAAAAAAAAACAAGAAAACCTTTATGATTTGGAAGTGCAATAAAATTTTTTCGACAAATGTTTAAAAAAAAACATATTTTTTGAACCCATTTTCAACAAAAGTTTTGAAAAAAGAATATTCAAAACAAATTATTTGGAAATTAATGACATTTCTTTGGCAACTTTTCCCAAGAAAATAGTGGCATTGAAGGCAGGTGTGGAATATCACACCTTTTTGTGTGTAATTTTTTTTTTGTTAAACAAAAAAAATTTGTTAAACAAAAATAAATTTTTTTCGAGAAAACAAAAACAACCAAAAAAAACACAAGTGAATGTTTTGACCAACTTTTCTTTTTTTTTAAACACTTGTTGGTAGTAGTGCTTCCCCACAATCTGCGTTACTTCCAAAATAAAAATAATTTAATTTTTGAATTGGGTAGTTTTAAAAAATAATGCTTCTAATGAAATATTCCACTTTGGGTAGTTTTAAAAAATAATGCTTCTAATGAAATTTGTTGAATCGAAAAATTTGACATTTATAAAAAAAAGACTTTTGTTTTCGACTCACTGTTCCATTTTTGAACTTTTAATCGATTAATCGACTTTTATTCAATCAAAAAAAGTTTATTTTCTGGACTTTCATGCTATTAATCAAAAATCTCTTTTTTTTTAAAACTACCTTTAAAGAACAATTATTAACTTTAAAAGAACAATTATTAACCATAATGAACAGCGAAGAATTTATCAGAAAAAAGGAGTATTTAGGATTTTACTATAATTTTCTGATTTTTACTCTGATATCATTCTGGAAAATTTTTGTAACATTTTGGTAAACAAAAAAAATTAAACCTCCGAAAAACAAACAATTGCAGAACATGTAAAAGTTTTGATATTCATTTATCATTTTGAACGCTTATTGCGGGCAGTGCCTACCCACGATCCGAATTAATTTAAAAAAAAATTTTGACTTTTGAAATAATCTACTTTGTATATTAAAAAAAATGTTTTTCCAGCAATCTGTAGAATCTAATAATTTGACGACATTCATGCGAAAATTTAAACTCAATTTTGTTTAAATTAAATAAAAATTCGATGGATTTTGACGCCTTAATTTTGAGTTACTTTAGCAAAAAAAACTATATTTCGAAAAAAATAACCCTTATTTTTTTGCGAATGTTTCATAACTTATTTCTCTCTACTAAACCTAATCTCGTTAATTGTGTTTGTTTTTTGATATTGGAATTTTGAGGTGTTCTTTTTTCGTGTATTTTAGCAACAAAAAAATTCTCAGGCAATCTATTCAATCAAATTTTAAAAATAGCAGCTACGATGGCATTTTTACAATTTTTTTTATAAAATAATTCTCAATCTTCCCATTTTCCAATTTACTAATAATTGTTTTCCTATTTTACTAGATTGAACTTTGTAAAGTACTATTTTGAAAATAGTTTTGTTGTTTTATCCTCTTCACTTTGCCCTCCTGACAGCCGGACAGCTGTTGTTCGATCAGTCCCAATTTGCATTCGAAATCGGTCGCGTGCTTTTCCCAGTTCTTTGATTTTTCTTGCTTAAACCACAACAAACTAAAACTAAACATGTTTTCGAAAGGATTTCTCAGAAAACATGCAATTGCGGAACAAAGAAACAAAAAGGCATTGTTAGGCAACTGGCGGCGGAGAAACATTTATTTTCAACTGAATTTCTTTTGTACAAAAAAACTGTTTAACTCACTGTTTCAGTGCTTTTTTAGAGTAATCGTTATAGTTTCTTCTCGTTCAGTTGTGTAGATTGAGCTTCAAAAACAATTTTTTAATTAAGAATGCGTACATTTTTGTTGTTGCTTTGTTTCGAAAAATTCCCTCAAACTAACAAGAATGTTCCTTTTTTTGCAAAAGCCTTCTGTTTTTTCCAGCTGTGAGAAAACATTTGGGTTATTCCGTTCATTCCCATGTCTTACAGGTATCGTAAATTTTTTTTTGGTTTCAATTTTTTTTAATATTGAGTCGGCCATTTAAAAAAATATAATAAGAGCAGAAGGAACAAATATCAAAGTAATTTTCTTTTTTAAACAAGATTCAGAAAAAAACGGGTTTGAATAAATGTACATGAAGAAGCAAAAATGAAGAAAATGCCACTTTCTTGTTAACGCCATGGTCAATGTTTTTTTAATACTTTTACAATAATATTACACTCAGCTTTTCTGATAAACCCTTCTTTTAATACTGAGTTTTTAAAAACTGCCAAAAATGTCGACTGGAATTTTTGTTTTCGTTCCGTTTAAAAAAAAAGAGCAGCTTAACTACAAGAATGTTTTTTTCCTCTTTTGCAAACTCTTCTTGTTTGTTTTCAACGGACAAACACATTAGAGTTTTTTTTAATTATTTAAAGAGCAAAAATTAAGTCCATTTGAATGTTTTACAAGCTGAGTAAATTTAATGGATTCAATATTTTTCAATGATCGTGAGCCTGCTTTCCATTATAAAAGTAGTTCCTTTAAAAAACTTGAAAATATATGTATAATTTTTTTTTAGAAAAAATTTTTTGTTTAGTTTAAAAAAAAGTTCAAAACACGAATCAGAGAACTAACGGATTCAAATTTAAAAAAAAATAACCACAAAATGACACTCCGATTTTGTTATAAACTGAGCTTCCCAAAATACTTGTAGTACTTCTTGTACTTGCAGCTTCACAAACTAATTGAAGTATAAGCTTCAAAAATTGTGTCATTTACCACTTTTCCTAAACAAAATTCAAATATACACTTTGCTTTTTCAAAATTGCCTAATTGAAAAATAATTCATTGCTTTATTTTCTATTTATATTTGAGGAAAAAAATATAAAAATGATTAAAAAAAGAAAATTGAATTTTTGTTTTTTTTTTATGTGCTATCACTTTAGTTTTTCAAACAAGATTGAGATTATTTCGCGTGAAGCTTCAGTGATATCGTCATATAAGAAATTTCCAGAAGCAAACAGTGTTTTGGTGAAATAAACAGAAATCGCCATGTTTTTCAATTGCAAATAAAAAACTTTACTTTTTCAATCTCATGTTTTACACATACCGTGGTTTTTTTCGGTTCGTAGTGAACTAATGAAAATGGCGAAGTTTTTAAAAACATGAATAAAGAAAATAAATAAAAGAAATTTGTTATACGTCTTTTCAAATGACATTTTTTTCGACCGGTAATTTTGATATCTATATTTAGCGAATAGTAAAAATGTGTCGAAAAATCCTTTTTATCTTCAAAATTTCAATTGGCAATTGGCGTTTTAAAAAATTCTGTTTCAAAAAAAATTGAAAAACGATGGATTGTTTCAGTTTTATGATATTAGTCGAGCAAAAAAGACAAGTTGATCTAAACCAGAAACATTTTGCAGTTAAAAAAGTTTAATTTTAGGCATTAATAAAAACCTACTTTTTCTCGACTACAGTTTTTTCTGCGTAAACTTTTTTCAAAATGTTTGTTTTCACTTAAACATTTTTAGATAGTTTTGTTCGAAGTTGGTGTTATTATTACCCATCACAAACTTGCAAAAACGAATTGTGTTTTGGTGAAATTAACAGAAATCGCCATGTTTTTGATTTCTAGAAATTGGCCAAATTTGAAAATTGCTGGATAGAAATTGGTTCATATTTGTACGCCGAGTGGGCAACATAGATGTTTCACCAACATGTTTCAACACCCACGGTCTGCAGGTTTTTGAACATTGTTTCTTTTCGATTTCAAATTTAATTTTGACAAAATTCAATAGCAAATACGTTTAAAAAAACGTTACAATTACATTTTCCTTTTATTATACTTTCATAAAAACTGTTTAAAAAAACGATTAAAAAACTATTCAGTGGTTCTATAGGGATAGTTTTAAGGTGTGTTTTGTTTGGCAAATAAAGTAAATAAAAAGAAGAGTAAATATTTTATTTACCACATTTTTTTCAGCGTTTGAAATAACAAATCTAAATTAATTAAATTTAAGATGGCAATTACATAATTCACCTACAGTTCCACTTTAAATAAATGTCATTTAAAACACTAAAAAGAAACTTTGAAACGTGAATCGTTTCAGTAAAATATTTCGTTGCGGAAACAATACAAAATGGGGTTTTCAATACCATTTTTTATGGGGAGATATAAATTTTAAACCATGTCCATGTTTCAAGTTTGCGGAACATAACTTTTCCAATGCGCTTTTGGGAATTTTTTTCCATTGAATCAGATACATTATCGAAAATCCCTGCTAGGCACTTGTTTTGCGAAGGAGTTCGCCTAACCTCGTTTGGTTGTTTCGTTGCAGTCTCTAGTCATTTCGACGCATACGGCTTCCTTTGAGATGTATTGTAAACTTTCAATCTATTGCGTAGCAATTATTAGTATTAGTGAATTAGTTGTTGATAAATGGTGTAAATTAAAATAACGTATTATTAAAAATAATTTTTTTGGAACCAGAAGACCTCTTCAAAACTTAAATTTTTGAACTATTTT